>JAABOM020061445.1:0-11008 GCA_011800125.2 Solanum clarkiae
TTGAAGACCCTATTCATGAGATCCATAAATTATTAGTCATTCCAAAGGACATTACCGTAAATTCAAAGTTCCCATACGTAGGAGGTGCATCGGTTGGCTAGATTTGGGGTTAGGTTTGAAGAGGTTGGTAATGGTGGTGTGTTGTTGATGATGGTTCTATGTCTTCCTTTGTTGATGAAGTGATAGCAAAACACGATCTTGATACCTCCTTGTTAGAATTAAAGGCCTTGGTGAAAGAGGGCAAGGTGGAAGTTTTCTCCCAAGGGGGAGATGGTGCCCTAGGTACCAAGGTAGGCTGTGTATACCTTGTGTTGATGTCTTGATAGAAAATATCCTTGATGAGGCCCATAACTTTTCTTATTCTATCTACCCTGATTCTACCAAAATGTATAGAGATTTGAGGGATGTGTATTGGTGGGGAGGCATGAAGAGGGACATTGCCAAATTCGTTTCCGGTTGTCATAGTTGTCAACATGTGAAAGCCAAACATCAAAGGTCGGGTGACCCAACCCAAGACATAGATGTTCCTACTTGGAAGTGAGAAGAGATTAATAGGGATTTTGAGGTTGGGTTTCCCAAGACTAGAAAAGGTTTTGATTCCATTTCGGTTGTGGTTGATAAGATGACAAAATCGGCTCACTTCCTATCGGTTAAGACAACATATGGGGCTGAAGATTATTCAAGGTTGTACATTCATGACTTGGTGAAGTTTCATGGGGCTCCTTATCCATCATATCAGATCATGGTGCTCAATTTACTTCACACTTTTGGAGGTCCTTTCAAAGGGGACTTGGTACAAGAGTTAAACTTACTACGGCCTTTCACCCTCAAACGAATGGCCAAGATGAAAGAACTATCCAAACACTTGAGTATATGCTTAGGGCTTGTGTATTAGAGCTCAAGGATAGTTGGGATGATCATCTTCCATTAATTGAGTTTGCCAACAATAATAGCTATCATTCTAGCATCGGTATGGCTCCTTTTGAGGCTCTCTATGGTAGCCATTGTAGATGACCAGTTGGGTGGTTTGAGGTTGGTGATGTAGCTTTGTTGGGATTAGATATAGTTATAGAGGCTCTCGAGAATGTTAGAATGATTAGAGAAAGGTTGAAAGATGGCCCAAAGTCGCAAAAAGTCCTATGCTGATGTGAGGAAAAGGGATCTTGAATTCAAAGTTGGTGATTGAGTTTATTTGAAGGTGTCACCCGTGATGGGTGTGGTTCATTTTGATAAGAATGGCAAATTGAGACCAAGATATGCAGGTCCTTATAGGGTAATGAGGTGAATTGGCAAGGTATCTTATTATCTGGAATTGCCTAGTGATATGGATTTCGTTCATCCGGTCTTTCATATATCCATGTTGAGGAAATGTGTGGGAGATCCTAATGCTATTGTGCCTCTTGATGTTGTGGGTGTTTTTGAAGATAATTTGACTTTTGAGGAGGTCCCAGTTCAGATCTTGGATAAACAAGTGAAGAGGTTGAGAAACAAAGATGTGGCTTCCGTTAAGGTCTTTTGTAGGAATCAACAGGTTGAGAGTGCTACTTGGGAGGCCGAAGCGGACATGCAAAAGTGATATCCTTACCTTTTACACTCCACTAAAGCCTAAGGTATTGATCTAAGTCCTCTATATGATCTCAGGTCTTAAGTTCAGCCCCATGTCATTGCGTACATTCACGTTTGAATTGACAAGTTCATGATGATTTTACACTTGTGATTGGATTTTTGAAATGATGTGTAAGTGCATTGTTGCATCCTTATGTTCACTGAAGTTATCATGTTTATGTATCTCATATACGTTTCTTTGACATTCGGGGATGAATATTCCTAAGAGGAATACATTGAAACGACCCCAAAAAATGCTCAAAAATGTGTCTCAGAAGTGCCCGAAATCGTAATTTCCATATATCTCAAAATTTGAGCGCGATATCGAAAATCTGACTTCATATTCTTGATCAGGGGGTCAAATCGAGTTGACAATGGGTCTAACACCGATTTAAGAGCAAATGATCAGCAATTTTGATTTTCCAAAAATGCAAATTCTAGTGAGGTTTTCACGCCCCTGGCACGACGCGCCAAGAGTGTGACTCAGTGTAATTTTGTGGCCAGTTTTTTACTTCGGTCCAAGACTTTTAAGTCTTATGCCTAAGTGTTCACAAATGTGAAAATACCTATGCTTAGTCATTTTTCACCCTCATATCATTCTAAACATTCTCCAATACTCACTCAGATACTTAGCCAAATATTTCACTCCTAAATTCAAGTCTCAAAACTCATCCGGATCTTAAGATTCTCATTCAACCTTCAAGTCTCCATCTCTAATATTCATCAAGTTATTCTCCAAAGCTAAGGTATGTGAGTTTCTTTCATCATTTCCTTTAACCCATGATACCGAAGCTTCCTTTTAATTAAAATTGCATGATTTAAAGTTGATTTACAAATGAGTCTTACTAATTATGAATTTCACTGCATACTATGTTGGGGTTTATGAAATTGTGACTGTTTTGCTATGTTTTTATCTATGAAACCGAGATCTATTGTAAGATTTCATGAAGGTTTTTGATGTATATTGTTTGTGGATGTTACCAAGTATCTACTGAAGGTTTTACATTGAATTTTCTAACATGATTTCACTCTTGAATTGCATGATTTTACACTAGCACTACACACCTTCTAAATATTTGACAAAATATTCGATTATGGCTTTTTGAGCAATTGAAGGTCCAATGCATGTCTTATGAGTTGAATGATTGTATGATGATGAAATGATGACAAAATGAATGTATGGATATAGTATTCTCTATATGGTATTGGAATGTGACCATGCCCTACTCAGGGGTTTCTCGCTGGGTAACCGTGTCAAGGGGTTCATACCTTGATAACCATACCGAAGGGTTTGTACCTTGTTAACCATGTCGGGGGGTTTATACCTCAGTGACCACGGGTGGGAGGGTGTGACTATCCACCAACCATGGTGGGGGGTTTGTGCCTTGTCAACCATGTGGAGGGGGAGGGTTGTACTCCGGTCACCACGAGTGGTTGGGTGCGACGATCCACCAACCAAGTGAAGGGGTTTGTACCTCAATCACTAAGGGTGGTAAGGTGCGACGATCCACCAATATGATAGTGGTATCTTTTTACACATGTATAATGTTCTATGAAAGAATATTTTACTTAAGCATCACTCATACATGCCATATTGTTGTAAGCTTATTCATTGCCTATGTTATGTATTTTGTTTATGGTACTTACCACTTGTTGCATTGCATCCTATATACTTAGTACATTCAAACATACTAACGCATACTCTGCCTACATGATGTCACCATGTAGGAACCAGAGCCTGCTTGAGCATATTCCTTCACGTGGCTAGTATGATATCACTCAAGCTTGTTGGTGAGTCCTCTATTCCGGGGACGAAGTTTATGGTCTCTTATTCTATGTTCTAAGTCAATCTTTCTTTATATTTGTATTGTTATGAGGGTGAGCCCAGTTGCTTGTCTTGGCCCCCACTCTTATCTATGTAAAAGAGATGTTGTTGGACATGTTATGTATCTATGCTATGAGCCTTGACTCTCTTGTTTCTTGATGTTATGATATGGAAGTTTACCCTTATTCCCAATTGTCCTTGTTTATGCTTATCTCTATTTGTCATTTTAATTGCTTTTGTGACCAAGGATGTGTAATAATATGCTATGAGGCTTATTTGGAGTTCCTTCGGGTTCCCTATTCACCGGTTACGTCTAGGCCCTAGTCTTAGATCGTGACATTTACCAACACATCTCAAGATCTGATAAGGCCTTATATACCTTAGGCTTAATTTACTTCTTGACAAAACAAATTGTGCCCTTCGTTAGCGAAACCTTCAAGTACACCCAATCATCAACTTCAAACTCAAGGTCTCTCCTTCTAGTGCCGACAAATGACTTTTGCTGAGTTTGATCCATCTTCAGTCTCTCCCTTATCACCCTCTCCTTCTTTAAAGCTTCCTTAACTAGGTCTGGACCCAATAAAGCCATTTATCCCCTATAAATCAACCAACCGGGGATCTACAACGCTCCCTTAAAGGGCTTCAAAGGGAGATATTCCAATGCTAGAGCGGTAGCTATTATTATAAGCAAACACAATGAATGGAAGGTGCTTATCCCAAATACCCTTGAACTCCAAGACACAAGCCCTAAGCATATCCTCAAGAGTTTGGATAGTCCTCATGGCTTGGCCATCCATTTGTGGGTGGAAGGCCATGCTAAGCTTGACTTTTGTGATAACGCCTTTTTGGAAGGACCTCCAAAAGTGTTAGGTGAATTAAGCAGTGAAATCTAAAATAATGGCCAATGAAAACCCATGCAACCCCACCAACTCATGAATAGACAACTTGGCATAATCTTTGGCACTATAGGGTGTCATAGCCGGTAGGAAGTGAGTCAACTTCATCATCCTATCAATAATAACCCAAACGGAGTCCAAATGCTTTCTAGTGTTTGGCAACCCAATTATGAAGTCCATGTTGATCTCTTCGCACTTACAAGTTGCCTTGGGTCAAACCACCCAGCTTTGGTGGTCGTCCTTGACTTGTTAGCAATTATGGCAACTGAATACAAATTTGACAATTCTTTCTTCATACCACCCCACCAATACGTTTCTCTCAAATCTTTATACATCTTGGTAGAATCAAGGTGGATAGAATAAGCGGAGTTATGCGCCTCTTTCAAGATCATATCTTGCAATTCATCAACATCGGTCACACATAACCTACCTTGGTATTGAAGAACACTATCTCCTGCTTGGGAGAAAACCTCTACCTTGCCATCTTTCAGTAATGACTTTGACTTCACCAAAGAAAGGTCAAGATGTTGTTTCGATTTGACTTCTTCAATCAAGGAGGACTCTGAATCATCTATTACCACCACACCACCATTTTTTGCCTCATTCAATCTAAGTCCCAACCTAGCCAACCGATGGACATCCCTTGCCAACTCCTTCTTGCTATCATTAATGTAAGCCACACTATCCATGGACACCCGACTTAGGGCATCGGCCATAACATTAGCTTTGCCCCAATGGTAATGCACACTTATGTCATAATCTTTAAGGAACTTTAGCCACCTTCTTTACCTCAGATTTAAATCCCTTTAGGTGAACATATATTGAAGACTCTTGTGGTTGGTGAACACATGTCACGCCCCAGGAGTGTACCCTGGGCGTGGCTGGCATTTAGAGACTATTGCTAGTCCCCAAGCGAACCACTTGGCCTCATCACATTCATCCAATCAATAAACTCTACTAATCATTGGAAGACATAAGGAAGTACATAGGCACATCTCATCTAGTTTCAAAATAATATTCTAAATAAAAAGGCTAGTAAAAAGAAACTAGCTCACAAGTCTCAACATCAACATTCAACTATAGTCTACGAAGCCTCTATCACTATCAAGTGGTGCCAATGATAGACCCATGGCTACCTCAAAATAAAGTAAGCTAATAAAATCTAACTCTATAAGCAAGATAAAATAAATGTAATGGCTCCTCCAAAGTAAGAGAGTCTCACCAATCAGTTGGTTACTTAGATCCTCAACGATTTGCCTATTGACGATCTCTAATCCCTGTATCTGCATCATAAAATGATGCACCACCGAGTGTCGTTAGTACGTGGAATATACGATATGTAAAATAACTGAATGAAATAGAGACAGGTAGAATAATATGGAACAACATCAACTAAGAATATTAACCAATTAACATGTCAAATGCCTATCTAAAGCAAGAATAAAGAGTAGACAAGTGACCCATCAAATCAATCAAACATCTTCAATCAAATCAAATTTATCTCAAAGGAACTCAACTCAACTTATCTCATCTCATCTCGACTCAAAGTACTAAATGTGGGAACTTTCTAGAAGTTTCTCTTATCCGACAACAATCACTTCTGAGCCAGTGATTGTACAACAAGATGATATTATTGCCACAGGCGTTCCATACTTACTAGATAGAGAACGAATCGAATCCACTAGGGAAACTGCAATCAACAAGTTCTCTATTTTTTCAAGGACTCTCTCAAGAGGGAACCATAATGTAATGTAATGGTTCTAATCCTCTCCTACGCTTGGCCACGTAGTTTGACTAGTGTGAGTTAGATTAATTCTTACTCTTTTGGTGCTCGATACTCCTCCCAAGACTTGATGCTCATAAGATAATCAATCCAATCAAATCATCTCAATCAACTCATCTCGAGTAAGCCTCATGGAGGCATTCATCATTCAATCAGTCTCATAGAGACTCCAATCACATCATCAATTCAACTCTCAATCAATAGCTTAAGGCTTAGATCAATCATTAGGGAACAACCGAATAGACAAATCATTAGAGTTCATTTGGGCACACTTATGGACCATCAAATACTATCGACCTATCATCATCCTCACATCATAATCATTATCACAATTGATATTCTCAATCAAGACTTTAGACTCAATCCCTATGTTCGTTCATGCATACTTTCAAAAGTTAACATATAGGGTCTACACAACATCTCATATAAAGTATTCAATAAGAAAACAAGTTTATGATGATCATCAACATATGAAAGTACATGCAAGTAATATAGTTTTCAAGAAATTAATCAACATAATACATCAAGAAATATGTATGGAGACCTATGCACTTTCAGCTCTTCTATGACAATTTATGGGGCACATGGGACAATAATGTCATGCTTTTGTTTAGCCTTACATACCTGGGGTGAAGTTATTAACAATAAACCTTCAATAATTCTCCCTTGAACTCTTCAATCTCAAGCTCTTCTTCTCTTCTCTCAAGTCCTAGTCTTTTCAAGTACTTAGAAAGGGCTTAGAATGGAGTTTAAAACCCTTTTAACACACAAAATGACCTATTTTGATCATGTATTGAGTTTATGAGGGCTTGAAAAATGTCTAGAATTCCCCACACGAATTAAAGAAAAATTTCAGCTCAGAAATACCCAGTCCGCAATGCGGACTGGGCACGTTACAGTGTATTTTTATCTAAAAATTTTTCGAACGAATTTCCAATCCCCGTTGAATAAAATTGAAAAAAATAAGTGAAAATCCACGATAGGGGCGTGATGCGCTTCTGTCGCGCATCATCACTGTTTTGCTCTCAAAATCGATCAAGCCCATTTTTCCACTCAATTTTTCATGTTGATCGCATATTCGATCTCGAATTTTCCAACAGAATATGGGAAGAAGCATTATACACACACCTTTTCTCTAGGGGTATGTTGATAATTTTATTGGGTGTCACAACATACCTATATGAACCTATACAAATAGTGATGCCATATCTTTAAGGTAAATACCACGACTGCTAGTTCGAGATCATGGGTCGGGTAATTATACTCATGCACCTTTGATTACGTAGAGGCATAGGCAATGACTTTGCCATTTTGCATCAATATACACACCCAAGCTAACTCTCGAAGCATAACAATACACTACAAACCCTTATAAACCTTTCGATAGAGCCAAAATAGGAGTAGTTATGAGCTTGTCCTTCAATTTTTGAAAGCTCCTTTCACATTTATCAATCCATATAATTTTTTTATTATTTTGTGTAAATTTTGTCAAAGGAGAAGCGATTGAGGAGAAATCATTCACAAATGTACAAAAATAATCGGTCAATCCCAAGAAACTCCTAATATCTACCGGAGTCAAAGGTCTAGGCTAATTTTTTATTACCTTCATCCTTTTTGGATCCACCTTAATCCAATTATCCGACACCACATGACCTAAGGATGCAACTTCTTTCAACCAAAACTCACGAACTTAGCAAAGAGACTTTCTTCCTTCAATGTTTGCAACACCACTCTCAAATGATTTGCATGCTTCTCTTCATTCTAGGAATAGATTAAAATGTCATCAATAAATACCACAATAAACATATCAAGGTAGGTTTGAAAACCTATTCATGAAGTCCATAAATATTGTCAAGGCATTGGTTAGGCTGAAAGATATCACCAGCAACTCAAAATGCCCATATTTTGTCCAGAAGGACGTTTTGGGAATATTACAATCCCTTACCCTCAATTGATGATACTCAGACCGAAGGTAAATCTTTGAGAAGTGACTATCCCCTTGCAATTGATTAAATAGGTCATCAATCCTTGCCAATAGATACTTTTTCTTTATGGTGACCTTATTGAGTTGCTGACAGTCGATGCACATTCTAAGTGAACCATCCTTGTTTCTAATGAATAACACTTGTAAACCTAAGGTGACTTACTAGGCCTTATGAACCCTTTCTCTAACAAATCTTTCAACTCTGTCGGGGCCATTCGATAGAGAGGAATGGAGATGGGTTGAGTATCAGGGAGGAGGTCTACACCATAATCTATCTCCCTTTTGGGAGGAATACATGAGAGTTCCTCAGGAAAAACATCCAGAAACTCATTGACAATCGGGACCAACACAATAGAAGAAACTTTAGCCTTAACATCCCTAACTCGCATAAGATAATAAATGCAACCTTTGAAAGTCAACCTTTGAGCCTTAAGATAAGAGATGAACCTACCCTTGACAACTAAACCATGACCTTTCCACTCAAGGATAGGCTCATTAGAGAATTGAAACCTAACCTTATGATTCCTAAATCAATAGTGGCATGATATGCAAGTTATCAGTTCATCAAAGGATGATGTCAAAATCCACCATGTCTAATTCAACAAAATCAGAAGGCAAAACATTAAGCAATATAGACACGGGACAATCCCTATAGACTCTTTTAGCAAAAATAGACTCACTGATGGGGGTAGACACCATAAAGGGTTCAAAGAATAGTTAGAGACACATATGAAGCTGATTAGCAATAAATAGAGTAATAAAAGAAAGGGTGGCACTCAGATCCAACAAAGCATATACATCAAGATTGTAGATCTTGAACATACCAATAACAACATCGGGAGCTTCATTAACCCCTTGTCTCCCTTGAAAATCATAGAATTGATTGTACCAAGGAACACCTCTTTATTGTCCATTTTGTGCCTTTTGATCACCATGGGTGTCTTGTCCTTGAGGACGACCATCCCTACCCATGTTTGGACACTCTGCAATCTTGTGACCCATTTTCCCTCACCCGAACCAAGAACCGGTATTCCTATAACATGTGCCACTATAATTCCTTCCACATGTTGGGCACTTACGATGAGTCATTCCACTATTGCCACCTTAAGCCTTAGGTTAGGAACCCTATCATTTGCAAATCTTGGCCTTGGGCATTGGTGAACCCTTAGGCTTGGAAATTGTGACCTTGTTGAGGACAACCACCTTTGGTACCTTGGAAACCTCCATCAAGTCGAGCCCTCTTGGACTCTCTCATCCTTCTCTTTCTAAGCTTCACCCCCTCAAGTTGTTTGGCATAGGTCATAAGCCACAATATATCTATATCCTCGATGAGCATGGCAGCATAGCACTCTTAATTGATCAAGTCAGATACATCAGACACAAACTTATACATTCTTGCCCGAGGGTTGGCAACCAAGTGAGGAGCAAACGTGGAGAGGTTGTTGAATTTGAGGGAATACTCCCTCACACTCATAGAACCTTGTCTAATATCCATTAACTTCATCAACTTTGCTTCCTTAGCTCAATTGGGAAGAAGCGATCAAGGAAGACAACTTTGAACTCCTCCCGTAGAATGGTCTCATCATCCGCCTTCTCCATATTCCATTGATTATACCATATTTGAGCAAGGCCCTTAAGTTGGTAGGCCACTAATTCTATCGTCTCTTCTGAACTTACTCCCATGACAGCTAAGGCCTTATACACTTCATTAATGAACTTTTGGGGGTCTTCTTCTACCTTTGAGCCATAGGATACTGGGGGATTAATCCTTGTGAAATCCCTCACTCTTGAAGTTGTGTGGGGAAATGAGGAGCTTGAAGCCCTTTATTGGCCACGACCCTTGTCAGTAGGGTAACCATATTTTGGTACTCGAAGTGGGTGACTCATTCTTCTTTTGCTTAGGGAGCTTGTGGGGCCGAAGGGGCCATTCATCTTCAGGGGTAGGAGCTCTTTATGCCATTCATCTCGGTGGCATGATCTAAAAGAGCAAAAGATTACCTATTAGAGATTGGAACCTTATTTCAAATCTAAGGAACGACATAGAATATGAAGAAATAAATCATTTCCTAAAATGCCTCATAGCCTTTCATTCATAGTTGTGGCGCGCTTTATACCCATCAAAAAGACTCTACTCGATACGGTGTGTTAGATTTCTAAGGAATATTTACAAACCTAGTGCTCTAACACCAAGCTTTTCTTGACATACGGCCATGACCCAGACATGACACGATGAATGGGAAACCGAAGGATCCCAAGCAAGCCTCTTAAGCGTACGTAGCACATCTTTGGTTTCATGGAAACGTGGAAAAGAAATTAAACATGTGGCATATAAATCCTAAGGGATATGGAGCTTTGGACTCACGCTATGGGGATGTTATAGGGAAAAGGATGAGCATGAACCATATAGCAAATAATTTGTAAGGGGTGGGTAATTATAACTCACGCTATGGGGCCAAAGACTTGGGACTTTCATCTCCTCATCATCATCACACAATAAGCATATAAGGGATTGAGGAATAAGGAAAACCTCCAATAATTACATAGCATAAAAAGTCTAACTCAATTATACATAGAAATAACAATATCCAATAATACCTTAATCATGAATAGAATAGGGGCCAAGGAATCTCCCAGGATCACCCTAAAAAGATAGTAGCCGAAAATAAATGAGTCTAAACAAGGCATGAAAGTAAGTGGAATATTTGTCCCTGGATGTGGAGGACTCACCAAACAATCTTCAATCGGAATGTCTAGCCGCGTGGAGGAGGAGGATGGAAAGGAGATCTGGTTCCTACATGGTGAGATCATGTAGGCAAAAAATGTGTTAGTACTTGGATTTTACCAAGTATACGGGTTGCAATGCAACAAGGAACATAATCCACAATTAAATAATATGCATAATAGTAACAATATGC
>JAABOM020061446.1:0-11007 GCA_011800125.2 Solanum clarkiae
TAATTGAAAGATAAAGTAAAGTATATTGCTTATTGATGGGTGGTAGCCCCAGGGGTGGAAGAATCACCTAGCCAGGGATGATCCTATCACGGGGGGTAGTCCGAGGGGTTAAGAAAGAGCCTAGCCAGGGCCGATCTTGATACAGTTTTACTACTGATCAGCTGGTCATTATTATTACATGCTGTGCACAGATTATACAGTAAAGGTAAAGTGATAAAAAGAACATAAAGTACATGATCCCATAGTATAACTAAAGGTAATCCCTTATCCTACACTAGTGTATAGTTTCATTTGAGTTATTACTTCATATATAGTATACCCTGCCTTACATATTCAATACATTTTCTCATACTGATATCCCTTATGGGGGACTTGCATTTCATGATGCATGTACAGGTGCTAGTAGATCTCCCCAATAAGAGTACAGGATATCCAGTTGCTGTTACCAAGCTCCAGGTTGCTTCGGAGCTTTGTGTCTAGTGCTCATAATTTTGTATTGTACAGTTAGTTGAAGCGGGGCCTGTCCCGATCCTTATCAGATACTTTGCTTTATCTAGAGGCTTTGTAAACTATGTAAATTAAAGTATGGTCATGTCTCGTACTTTAAACACCGTGGCCCTAACGGTCTAGCCATATGCATTTCCTTTTGGCTTGTTATTACAGTTTACTTTCTTAAAGGCGTGTTGAATGTAAAAATCCCTTATAATATATATAGAAAGCGCATAGATATAGGTTGGTTCTCCCGAGCCTTATCGGAAATGGGTGCTAGTCCGCCCTAACGGAACTTTGGGCGTGACAGTTTGATCCATTGAAACACAAAACAAAGAACAGGAAACAAAAACAACTAAAAGGTAAGTATACGCAACTGCAGGTTTGCAAGTACGAGTACAGTTATGACTCGTAAGGTGGCCTATGGGTCGTAAGTCACCCTCATAGAACCAATATGCCTTCCAAAAATGCTTTCTGATCCCAGATATGAGACACAAGTATAACTCATAGGGTGACTACGAGTCATAGTCTGCGCTTGTAGCCATTTTCAGAAATATTTTCAGAACTCTTGTAAGCTTATGAGACCCTCACTACGAGTTGTAGTAGGTACTATGATTCGTATGTGAGTCTCGTATGAGAAACTTGAAGGAATCACATATGAATGGTGCTTGCTATGAAGGACCCTTACGACTCGTAGAGGAACCTACGAGTCATAGGAGGGCTTCGTAGAGGGAAACAAAATGCATTACTGCTTCCTAAAATATTCCAACAACAAGCACAAATCAAGAACAAAGCCTAACATCCTTGGCACATAATAACAAAATCAACTCTGTGGCACATAATTAAGTACTTCAATAACATCAGGAGTTCATAACAACCCTATTTCCTGGAAATCAGACACAGTTCAATAGAATATCAAGCACACTTAAGGCAATATACATTCAAAACTCATTCTTGACATCTATAAATGTTCACTAAGGATGCAATTTCTATTCAATCTATTTCAATCAAGTCCCACAAGTTAAAGCATAGGCATTACACCCATATATCCTAAATTTCGACTCTGATAACCATGCAGACCATGCATGGGAAACAATCACACTATACATCCCATGAATCATACATTTTCATATTATTATCACCCATTCAAGAGTTCCAACACAAATAGGCTCACAAATCAACTATTCAAAGCCCAAAGACCCTATATGACAAGTCTAATTCAATAATCAATATATGACATGGTTTAACATGATTAAACAGATCACACACTAGTATAAGGGACAAACTCACCAAAAAAGGTTTCAAAATTAAACCATGGAGCTTATCGATTGATTGGAGAAGTAAACCAAAGTGCAAGAAATTGAAAACCACGCCGAAAACCCTAGAATAGTGCCTTTGTCGGAATCTTTGCTGGAAAATGATGTGGGTAGTCAAAATTTTGGGCAGAAAAGTGACGTGGGTGATGGGATGAGGTTGCCTTAGGGTTGTGAGAAATGAATTTGGGCCTCAAATTTTATGTTTGACCACCTTTTAAATTAAATTGGGTCGGTGATTAAAAAAAGTGCAGACCGGGGCTATGACACCTCGATTATGAGTCATAGGCTGTCCTATGACTCATAGGTCCTAGTCTCATAGCAGACCCAACACTTATAAAAAATTGAGGAATCATACCTAGGCAATACGAACCCCACTTACGACTTGTAGGGTGCCCTACGAGTCGTAAGGTTGGCTCGTATTATATGTGCCAACTTCTGGTACTCACTGATTCTCTTTACGATGCATGACTACAAGTCATATTATGGACTACGACTCGTAGGCCTGATGGTAGAGGCTGCTCCAAGTGTCATTTTTCAGATCTTCAGTTCTTCAATTCTCACCTGCAAACCAAATCTCAAAACACAACAATTTTCGAAAATAGTACAACTGCATCAATGTCTTTCAATCATAAAAACAAACTCACAACTTCTACCTAAGAACCTCAATGACTAAAAACACTTAAAAATAAACTAACACTTATCAATAATGCTTGGATTACCTCCCCAGAAAAGCCTTGGTCATCTCCCTTCATCAACTATCATCGAGGGTCCACATCTCACTCTTACACTCATCTAGGTGTTTCATGGATTGGCGAATATCGAACACAATTTCTGCATGATTAACCCTAAACCACAACTGACCTGAATCCATATCCACTAGGGCTCTCTCGGTGGCCAGAAATGGTCTTCCTAAAATGATGGGCACCTCAAAATCAACTTCGCAGTCAAAGATCAAAAAATCTGTCGGAAAGATGAATTTATCAACTTTAACAAGCACATACAAAAGGATTCCCTCTAAATTTTTAATGGTTCGATCCACCACAAGAAACCTTATTGTTCTCAGGGCAGGAGTACTAAGGTCAAGATTTTGGATACCGCAAGAAGCATTAGATTGATGCTCGCTCCTAAGTCACACAATGCTTTTACGAACTCGACATCACCAATAGTACAAGGGATGGTGAATGCACTAGAGTCTTCTTGCTTTTAAACAAGGCATTTAGTCATAATTGCACTACATTGTTGGAGTTCCTGTGAGAACTCTTGGCTTTAAGTGCGTTTCTTGGTGACCTAATCCTTCATATATTTGGCATACCCGGGCATTTTCTCCAAATCTTCTAAAAGGGGAATATTGATGGATAGTTGCTTCAACATCGAAAGGAAGTGTTTGAACTTTCCCTCCCCTTCCTTCTTCTTAAACCTTTTGAGGGAAAGGAGGAAGGGGTTTTGGGATAAATTTCACTTTGTCATGCTCCCTTAACTCTTCTCTTTGCCTCCCGACAATTTCTGGTCTTTCTCCTTCACCCGCAACTTCACCACCAAGACCCTTTTCCGCAACTTCATCCACAATAACTAGCAGAGGGGGATCTATTTTGCTCTTGCCACTCCTAGTCATCACTGCCATGCAATGCCCTTCATTTTTTGGATTTTGAACCGTATTGCTTGGTAGGGTGCCCTTTTGGCGTTGGTTCAATTATGAAGACACTTGCCCAAATTATTGCTTACGTCGCTTAATTTCCACCGAGTGAGACTCTTTTTTTTGGTTAATACTTGAAATATCCGCTTCCATTGCCTTTAAAGTCTCATCTTAATGGTCGGCTTGTTTCAACAATTTTTCGAACATATCTTCGATCCTAGAGTTACTCGACCCGGCATTACGATTGTGGTGAGGCACATAAGGAACATTTCTGTAGCCCTCTCTTCTCCCCCAATCTGCATTTGACAATCTCTCTCTCATAGTATCTACCCCGATTGTCTTTGTACCCTCACGGTTGAAGTTCTGACCTTGATTCCTGAAACTTTGCCTCCACTAGTTCGAACTGAACCCTTGGGGGTTATTCTTGGAAACTCGTCACTTAGTTGCTTACAAAACATGCATCCTCATTAAAGAATGGATCATCATAGACGGGAGCCTTCACAGGTTGGTGAGTGACTGTATATGGACCCTTTCTTGGTTTTGCTTTAAGAACATGTCCATACTTGTGCGAAGTTGAGTAAATTGCTCCATGATCTCTTTGTTTACTTTTGCTTGCTCATTATTGGTATTAACTGTACAAGAAGGTTTCATCACACCCTGCTCTGCTCCATTTGTTTTGACCACTTGCTCTATCCTTGCGGCTATCAATGCGAAAGGTTGGTCTAGGAATATGCCTTCTATGATTGTGTCGGCACAAGCTTGACTATTCTCATTAAATGCACGATAAAAAATTTCAACCAAGGCATCATCCACAATCTTATGATCGGGCACTATCCTCAAGCATTTGGTGAACCTTCCTATGTTGTGCTAATAGAGTCACCCGGTAAGTGCTCAAAGTTGTTTATTTGATCCTTTAGCTTCAACTTCTTGGATTTTGGGAAATGCCTTTCAAAGAACACTCTCTGAAGTTTGGCCCAACTTGTGATCATACCCAGAGGAATCTCAGACAAACATAAAGATGCATTGCCAATCAATGACAATGGAAACAATCTTAAACCCACTGCATCAAGAGAAAGGTTTTGTGTCCCCATGACACTTTTGCAAAAAAACACCACATTCTAAAGGTGATGGTGGGGATCCTCCAAAGGTAGCTCCGCGAACAAACCGTGGTTTTGGAGCATTTGGAGTAATTAATTCAATATCGTGAACTTAGTATCTTCCGGTAAAGGACGTAGTACTATATCACTGGTAACATGCACAACCATAGGGTTCAATCGATATTGATTCCACCCACAAGCATTCTCATTGAAGTCCCTGAGTTGGGGCCTGTTACCCCTTTGTGGTGGATTCTTCTCTCTATCCATATCCTTATTCGTGTGCATATCCTCCTCAACCTCAATATCCTCATTCACTTGAGCCATTCTTCTTGGTAGTCGATGGATCTCCAAATTTAGTAGAGCTAAGGGATTGCCTTGGCTCCTCATGTTGGGCATACAACCTAGTATACACTGCAAATAAAATCAAACAACAAAAACAAAAACAAAAATAAAGTACAAGAGACATTAGAAATCTATACTAGGACTAACTAATAGTGAAATCAAATCAAAACCTAACCGTACACCTCAGTAATGGTGCCATAATTTCCGATGATGTTCATGCTCTAATAAGAAAGCGGTCATTGTCAGCAATTAACCTAACCGAGATTAGGGTCGAATCCACAAGGAATACAGGGCTTGACTAGAAGCTTTCACTACTAATCATTTCTAGTATTTATGACTAGAATCTCTAAATGGGGGTGGGGTTTGTGATTCAAAAACAAAACAAAATAAACACTAACATTAATGCAAGGAAACACTCAATTTTGGGGACAACTCAGGAATTGTGTTCCCTATGATTTGTCGACTCGATTACCCTAGACAACATAACTACAATTGGTGATTTGCATGCAGGATGGTAACTTAGGTTATTCTAGCCATCTTGTGAAGGTGAAGGTCGAATTTCACCATGGCACTTGGTCGGCCACCATGGACTGCCAACTAACTATTACCAATAGTCCAGTCAACCTCCCCTTGGTTAGGTTTGGTTGATTAAACGAGAACACATCAATCGAATTCTGTCATCTACTTCATTTTTCCTATTCATCACTACCTTGGTCAGGATCATGATAGTAGGTGGGGTTTGGTGTTGGCCACTACCAAACAACAATAAAAATGAAGGGAAATAGATAATATATGCAAAGCCTCAATCATAGAAATGCAAGAAACCTAGGTTATTTCAAGTCAACCACCCATGGTTCCCACAGCCACAAGTTATGGCTGCTTAGCTACTCATGGTTAAAGCGAAACACACAAAAATACACTTGATAGACATAGTTGAGAGTTTTACCAATAACAATGAAGAATATAGGCACCACAAGTTGTAAACCCACAAGCTTGATTGATCAACAATGAGTACAAGGTGATATTTGCAATCCCCAAAATGGGTTTTTCAAGAGAGAACAATAAACTACTCTAAAAACTAAGAAAAGGTGCAAAATGTAATGGTAGATTATTTACTGGTTGAACTCTTTCTCAAAAACCTAACTTAAGCTACATATAGTGTTTACAAAATAACCTTAGAATTTACACAGAAAGACAGCTGACAACTAATAAGTCTCGCAGTTATGACTCATAGGATGACCTACGAGTCATAGTTGAGGTATCGTATCAGGTTCTTGGAATCTTGTACTGAACTGGTACGACCTATAGGTACGAGTCATTGCTTGGGCTATAACTCATATATTTCTCTCATAGTCTTGGTCTTTAGTATTTGGTCCAACATTTTGGCTCTCTGATTCTTGCTACGAGTCCACCTATATGAGTCGTAGTGTGTCCTATGACTCGTAGGATGTCCTTGTAGAAGTGACCTTCACTTGGCAGATTTCTAATTTTTGGTCTCTGATTCCTGCTATGACACCACCCTACAACTCGTAGGTTGGCTCGTAAGGCCTATACTTTAGCAAAATCTGCAACTTTTCTTCAAAATTATGCCAACCTAACTTTTCTGCAAGGTGTATGTAACCACATAACTGTACAAATAGTACCTCAAGGGAAACATTAGTTTAAGCCTAAGCTAAGGCCATAAGAGAATAACTAATATGAGGTGTAGCACCCATTCGAAATCATACCATGGCTGAGATGCTACAAATGATACCACCTAAGGCAACTATGTGCCGGCATATTGGTACTGTGCCAATCTTAAAAAGCAAATACTAGTCCTAAGGACCACCTTATATAAATGGAATCTCAGAGTCACGATGCCCAACCAGAGCACCATCACAACATTCCTTAGAATATAGCATGGTTCCTCTAGGTACCAGTAAGTATAACAACGATATAATAGTTAACAGTTGTATACAGAAGCATATATGTCACAGTGCAATGCAAAGTCATGTCCAACTAAAGCTAATTACACCACAACTATGTCAACCACAAGTACTTAGCATAAACATGGATTGGCACAATCGTATCACAAATATCTAGAACAACCAATCTCAGAAGAGTCATATCTATACTAAAATATATCCACAACACGACATATAATCGACAAATAGCCTTAAAACCATCATACCTTAGTAGTATCAGGATAGACATTCATACGGGCAAGAGTTAAGCCAAAATACATACTTTTCACAGGGCATTAACCTGTATCCTTCCTTAATCAGGCCTCTTTGTAGTTGAACAGTGTCAAAACTCAGCTGATGTCATAGTTGCAGCTAATGCAGTCATATACTACACATAAGAAGGAAAACCAACCATATACAATTCATACTCAACAATCGATCCCATTAATGACACACTTTCACACATTCCATCTCAATCAAGTTGTCATGCTACGAGATGGTACCCTTGGCGCAGCTGGCACTTAAAAAACCATTATTGAATTCCCAAGAGAACTACCTGGTCTTATCATCACATCTTACTTGACACCGGAAGAAATACTCAAATAAAAGACATCAATGGAGTAATAAAGCTCTTAGAAAATAATCTTTAATCGCCAAGTTTGGAAAATAAAAGTGCTTAACACTCCTTTATTCAAAATCTATGAAGCCTTTACCTTGAACATCTAGGTTGTACCAAGAAAGGCCATAGCTACCTCAACTTGAAGAAAGAAAAAAAATAAATTACTTAATAGAAAAGTAAAAGGGCTCCCCAAGAAGCAAGGAAGGGTCACCAACTCTAGAAGTACGGAAATTGAACCTCAACGGTGCATCTACTGAAGTCATCAATCACCTGTATCTGTATCATTAATGATACTGGCCTAAATCGGAGCCAATACATAGAGTATACTAGTATGTAAATGGCTCAAAGAAAAAGATAAAGG
This sequence comes from Solanum clarkiae, assembly GCA_011800125.2. Classification (NCBI taxonomy): domain Eukaryota; kingdom Viridiplantae; phylum Streptophyta; class Magnoliopsida; order Solanales; family Solanaceae; genus Solanum; species Solanum clarkiae. Next base: position 7,801 of record JAABOM020061446.1, read on the forward strand.
CGCATACTCAAAAAAATCGACTCGACTTAATACTCAACTCATCGACTCAAAACTCAACTAAATAAATAATGCAAGTTTATAGTTTAATACCATACTTTGGAAAGGGTCTTAGTTTTCATGTTTCTTAGTTTAAATTATAATATGCTCAGTCAAATGTTGCTTGAAAGTTTCTCTAACTGACATAACTCCCACCACCATGAGTTTAGTGATGCATAACGATGCCGATGTTATTGCCATGCTCATCCTAAACTTGCCAAGGTAAAGGATGTCAACCTCTCTATCTCAAATCCAAGAGAATGTCCATCTGTTGGGACATGAGTCGCCAAAGTTAACTGCACGACTATCCTACGTTGGCAATGTAGTTCTTGGGTGTTATCCTCTCACCCGCTCAGTGCTTAGTACTCCTTCCAAGACAAAAATATGCTCATAAAAATCAACTCAAGCTCATCTCCCTGATTCACCTTAAAATAACTCAATTCAATTCCTCAATAGCACAGTAACGCAGGATTATCATTCATGTAATACAACTCAAGACTCCAACTCACATCATACAAGACACTCACTTAACAGTATATCAATTCATGCTCAGCACATAAGACCCATTAGGTGCTCATCACATACATATATGAAACAAGAACATGTACTCCCATACTCAACTTACATAACTCAGAAAATTAGACTCATGGTCTCAATTCAGTCAGCATACAAAAAAATAATGCAATTTAGGACTAGGATATCAAGTGTATGATTAGTATTCCAATTTCACGGAAACAATAATGCAACTCTTTAATTTATTCAAGTACACTCACGAGGACTCAAAACAAGTACAAGAAACCTAGAACTTAAAATCACCAGATTTACATTACTCAGTTATTACTCGTAAACTTGATTCAAGTAGATGAAGGGGCATGTTGATGTAGTCAATCCTCTGCTGATCCTCATGTTTAAACATGAAACCTTGGTTTTCTCCCAACCCTTGCTTTTCTCCCTCATCCAATACCCTAAAAAGTTCTTAAGTGTGTCTTAAGGGATACTATACTTAGGGTTATGTTATAGGACTTAAATTAAGTCCAAAATGTCATGAAAATCAATTAAAAGAGGTTAGGAAAAGATAAGAATTCTCCCCTTAACACTGCCGATAGGAACCACGAAACCTCATCTATGGTCGTGGTTCTTCTTCGGGTTGTAGGTGGTCTTTTATAAATGAGGGTGTCCAAAAGTTGTGTTGCTAGAATTTGACCTGGAACCTAAAAAACCTTTTCTATGAGTCGTACCTTGGGTTATGGGCCATCTAAAACAACTCGTAACTCAAGATCCTGAAAAGTTGATTTTTGAAACAACAAGCTACAAAACCTAATCTATAGGTTGTGGATTAGTAAACAAACCATATGTTGTCTCTTGCATGGGCCTCAGACTTGGAAAAATTTCACCAAGTTACCTGAATATCTACGAGGCCTCATGTACATGTCGTAGATGGCCTTTGTGATTTCTTTCAGTGATTTTTCTCAGTCATTTTTCTCAGTTTTCTCTATGCATCTGCTCAAACTAGGTGGAAAGAATTAGGGGGTATTAGACATGCATACATTTCAGGTCAATCTAAGGTTTAAAGAAGCCAAGCCTACCTGAAAGGTGAATCCACATGCTTCGGATCAGTCCATGTGGGTTTTACCCTATCTGACCATATTCAAATACTAGTCAGCTCAAACAATGTGCTAAGATCTATTTCCAAACCTCCCATAGTGTTCTTCTCATAAAATTATATAAGTTAGCCTTTTGAATCACCGAAATCGAATAAAAAAGGGAGAAAAATTGCATTGGAAAGTCATATGTTTGGCTGTGAATTTTTCTAGAATTTTTTCTAGATTTGTAAATTTTTTTTTTTTAATTTTTGAACAGACTTCCACATGGCAGTCCCTCATCTGGCCACATCAGCACCGCCTTTTAACTTTCAGCAACCACTCAAACTTAATTTTATTGCTCCGGCCTCATTTGGAGTCCAAAAAATACAATCCATCTATGAAATCTAATTGAAAATAGCATTCCGGACTCAATGGGGATGTCAAAATTCCCTTTGGAGGTCTTCCTGTCCTAATATGGGTCCTATTTCCCAATATCAAAATATATCGGGGGGCCAAATTGCACCCAGAAGCCTCAAGAATCGACCGAAAGGTCCTCTTAGTAGCTTTAAAATAGGGCATCTTCCAAAATCCACCATTTAAAATCACGCCTAAATGCACAACACAATCATATATATCATCTTTCGAAACATAGATATAGTGACATAAAATTCGTATTGTAAAATCATCACTTCCCAATACTACATGCATGGTATCATAACATTCATGACTTTAAACATCATAATTAGCTTATAATGGAAAACCTTTAGAAGTATTCATGCAAATTCATTCAATAGATGAAGATTCTCAACATAAACATGCTTAATAAGAGTAAAGGATAATGCCCATAAGAAATCAAGATTAAATTTGAAGGAATTTGTCTAAAGGATTTTGGGGACTCCATGAGTGGAAGAACACATGGATGAAAGACCCACATGCCTTAAACTATGAAATAAGTGAAGACTAATTAAGGAGGCTTAAAGGAATCCCTTGAATTCTCAATCTTCAATGAAAAATCTTGAGAGTCTTGGAATTGGATAGGGAATTTTGGGGAGAATTTAAGATGATTTTGAGTGTGAATTAGGGCTCAAATGACTTAATAGAGTGTATGTGGGTTTTATAGGTTGAAGTCCCTTATTGAGAAAGTACAAATATCATCAAAAGGTCAAAAATGACATTTTAATATGTCCCGGGGCAAAATCGGCAGTCCAGGGATCCCATCAACGAATCATTCAGCGATACGCCAAATGGGGACTCCAGACCGGCCTTTTTGACAATTTTTGAAACTTTTTAGACCAATTCAGGAACCAATTTAGTGGTCAAATTGACTGTCGTTCATTTCAATAGCCTAGATAGGCTTCAGTAAAATAATCATAATATTTTACTTCAAACTCGGAATGAGATAAAATAGGATGTGTTGGAAAGATAATTAAAAGACTTACAATTTTGTAGGTAGTGGGTCACCTGATTCATTATGTGCTAAGAGATATGCCCATTTGAAATTGATCCTAATATGAATTCACACCACAACTTAGTTGATTGGAATCCTGTATTCTTGGCACAAAGTAAGAGATGCCTTATGACCCCAAAC
>JAABOM020061447.1:0-45348 GCA_011800125.2 Solanum clarkiae
CATACAGAAGCTAATTAATGCAAAAGATTCCTTAAGAGAAGAATGTGTTACTATAACAAATTGAAAGGAATAAATAGATTATGTAGTTATCTTACCTTTCCTCTACAGTTTCAGAAACGTGCAAGCTATTTCTTTTCGTTCTCGCTGCACCTCTTTTTCTTGTTTTCCTTTGCTGTGTGGCAGCTTATCTCTCTTTATTTACTTTGGGCATTAAGCCCTAATAATTAATTTGTTTTATATATACCAACTGGTATAGGATATTTAATAAGTTATCAATTTAGTCCTCTAATTAGACTAGTTATCTAAATTTACCAATAAATTAAATAGTCATAGTTGTTGAATAGTCCAAAATACCCATTTAAAATTTTTCAAGATAATTCTTGTAGGAAATAAAGAGCACTAATTTTCAAAGTAACCTAACGGGTCATTGCAATTTGGTTAGATTTTCATGGTTTCCACAACCCCAAGTTGTGGGTTTAGTCACTCATGCTATGGGAAGATAAAGAAAATACGAATTGAGAATACTTAATTAATCTCTTACCCAAATAGATTGAAGAAAACGCAAACCCAATTTGTATTGGGAGTCAAAAGATTGAAAGATACAATGAATCCACAAGTGTATTCTCTTCTCCAATATTTAGTCTCCAAGTCTAAAACCCTAAAAAAGCTCCAATTTTGTGCTCTAAACTCTATGTCTGTTGTAATCTATGAGAAACTAAGAAAAACTCCATTTAATGACCTGATATTTACTATTTACAGTATTTACAAATAAGTCCTTAAAAAATTAGAAAAATTGATCGGCGGCTGCTACAACTCGCAGTTACAACTCGTTACTAGGTTTACGAGTCATAATTGGGCTTTCATGTTTAGCTTCTTGAATCTTGGAATTCACTGCTATGGAACATCTTCATGAGTGGTAGTCTAATCTACGACTCATATTGATCTTCATAGTCCATATCTGTATTACTTGGTCCAACACCGGAAAACACTAGAAATTTCTACGAAACTCCTCAGTATGATGTGTAAAGTGAACTACAAGTCGTAAAGTGGTCTCGTGTAGCTAAACTCAAAATCTTCGTGCTTTCATCAAATGGTGGAAACTTTACAGAACCAACTCTACAACTCACAAATGGCTCTTTGACTCATAGTGAGTCTCGTAAGTCTACAAAAACTAGAAAAATTCTATAATCTTCCCAAAATTGTGCCAACTTGCTTTTCCTGCAAAAATAAATACAAAGACATACAAAAATCATAAATGTCGCATTGAGAACACACAAAATCTCAAGTTTGAGGCATTAAATGTACTGTATTTTGACAACACATCAAACTAATAAAGTAAAATCAGATAATCCATAATTATTGAAAAGTATGCATGCATGTATTAATTAATACTTTCATTTGAAATGATTTTTAACAGTGAAAAATGTTAGAACTCACCTAATTCTTACTTACTAGATAATGGGTAATGAATGGATAAGGGTTAATTAATAGGATTCGATGTGATCCCTCTCGTCTAATCAACAAAATTTGATCAAGGGGTGGTTGTACTAGAACAAAAGGTAAGGGTTAGTAATGCAACACCGTGAGGATGGATCAAATCATATAGTGAAATTTACCTCTCGCCTGGATCAAAGGGTTTGGTAAACATAGTGTACTAGTTTCGCATGCTACACACTAGAAAAATTATGATTATCTGGCTATACTGAGTTAGGAATTTATGGGAAACACAATACCTTAGTTACTTCTCTCACTGAATTCATAGCACTTGCCTTTAGTTTAGGTTTACTTACTGCATTTGCACCCCCTCTTGGAAGATAGTAGCTTAATTTATCTGAATAGCTCGTAACTACTCCAGGTCTAGACCATATTTCCTGTAGTTTTGATCCTAACCTTGATTAAGTTATATATTTTGATAATGACCACTTATACCCTCAAAGGGAGGTGTAGTTTGGGCGACATCAGTTATGTCAAAAATTGAGTAAATCGTTAGAACTGAAATAATTTTGGATATCATTATTATAATATAAGACTTGAGATAGTTTTTGGATAGTGTTGTGAATAATTAATGATGATTGCAATAAATTTGAGATTTATGAGCCTCTTTAGGTATTTGTGGAGTTTGTTTCATTGACATCCTGATTATTGATGAGATAGTGATGATATGAGATATTATGATGGCCTTGTGGTGTTGCTTGTTACATATGGTATAGCCCATCTGATGTGATGTTTGTTGTACATATATGTTGTTATCTATATTGTTATTACATATATTCTTGAAAGGATGCATTAGTATGCACATATTTCATAATTGACTAGTGGCATTAGTATGCACATATCTCCTAATTGACTAGCTATATTGATATGCACGTATCTTATACTTGACTGGGTTCATTGGTAAACACAAATCTTACTTTATACTAGATGCATTGGTATATACATACCTTTTTATTGATTGGTTGCATTGGTATGCACACTTCATACTTACATTGTGGCATTGGTATGCACCCTTTATACTTATATTATGGCATTGGCATGCTCACTTCATATTACATTTGTATTACCTAAGACGCTGTGATACTTGAGACATTTTGGTGTAAGGCTCACGATGCCTTGAGCTATATCAGTATAAGGCCCGCAACATCTTGAGTTATATCAATATGAGGCTTGCGATGCCGTGAGACACCTCATGTGGAAAGTTTAGTGGAGATTTCATAGTAATTGAGATACTTTTGGAAAACCATAGGTATATCTTGGAACGTGTGAGGTTCAATATTTCTTGACACTCTTGACTATTGGTAAAATTACGATAAATTGAGACATGATGATAGTTCATAGTATTAGTCGTAGCACCTGTTATTATTGTCTCTCATCCTGTGTCGTTATTCACCTGTATTATTATCATGATGCTATTATACACATTGATAATGTAGCATTGACATGCATTCATTATATTTTTTACATGTGTATCGGCCCTGTGGCAGTCTTAATTTCACCTTGTATTTATATGTATATGTGTATATATAGCTTGCGATGCCTCAATAGGCTTCAGCTTAAGTCCTAAGATGCATTGAGTTATTTCAGTAGATGACCTACAACATACTCGGGTTGTATCTTGTACCTTCATCTCGATAGATGTGTACACTGGCCCTGCAATGGTTGTAATTCCACCTCATGCATAGCTTGTGACGCCATTGCATTCATGTGTTACATTGCATTGGATCTTTGATTGTATTTACTATCTTTACCTATTTCTATTAATGTTTATATTATGTACAAGCCCCTTTGATGTAGGTAATAGGATTCTTCGTTGTTACATACTTGTTCGATTTCTCTTACCTAGTTGGTTGAATCTACTAGGTACATTTCGGTATACTCACCATTATTTTGTTTCCTCCCCATAGATCAAGCACAGGGACCCATACAATGTAGTTGATTCATTCTAACAGAGCTTTCTTCGGTCATCCAGACCTTAGTGGTAAGACTCAAACTTCGAGTCACCATAGATCATTGTGTCTTCTATTATTGCTTCTTTACAAACATAGTATCAGATATTATCAGCTTTGTATTCTATTTGAGACAGTTGTATTTACTCTTGGCATTACTTTATATACTCTTGTACCTATGATGCCAGGTTTTGGGATTTCATATGTTATGGTGTGATTGTTTCCACTTTATGTTATTTTCTTATTTCTGATCTGATTCTGGGTCATGACGTATATGCTCAGTACCTGTCAAAGGGTGTCGGATAATGCAGAATACATCTCAACAACTCCTTCTCCGTAGAATACTATATATTCAATAGTTGCACAGGATGCAATGATGATGAATTTTGTGTACCAAAGAAAAAAATAGAAGCATATACACATCCCATTGCATAACAAAAATGTAGTTAGTTTTAGTATTAAGAATCGAAGGTATTTAATAAATAGTCTTCAATGTGTATGTAATGACCCTAACATATTTTGGTAGTTTTAATAAAATTATTATTTTTTTCCTTCTAATAGTTGCCCCGAGTCCCACTTGATTTGTTGAGAAAGCGAGTTTTTGAAAATTTAATAAATATTTGAGTTTTTGCTAAAGGGTTGAGATTTGAAAGCTTAACTTGCTTAATTTTTAATTTTGGTATCATTTGGACTTTTCAAATCTCAAAATAGAATTTCATCGATTCCATCAATTCTAAAATGCGAAAATTGGTCTAGAATAACTGTTGGAATCAAATTTTGAGTTGATAAATAGATTTAAGGTCTCACGTTTGATATTGAGTTGAAACTTGACCAAGGTTTGACTTTAGTCAACATTTTGCGTTCGAGTGCTCGATTGGATTTCTAATAGTTTCATTGGTTCCGAAAGTGAATTTGGCTCTAAAATGAGCTTTGATATAAATTTTGAATGTTTCGATATCATTTTGGTATTTCTAGCATCTTAAGTTGTCCTAGATTTTTCTAATCATATTTCAGGTTAAGGAGAATCTATATTCAAATTTTGGCAATTCTACTGTGTTCGAAACATCAAATTTTTAGGGATAACATATATGCTTTGTGTATATGGGATCCAAATGAATACTGAGGGTCCATTTAGAATTTGAACCATTTTTCTGATTGCTTAGATTTGGTGTCATGGCCCTTTTTTTTGTTCGTGCACATCACCCGCATATGTTTGGTAAAGAGAATAATCTTATCCTTTGAGAATAATAAAAAATGAACAGTGTTCAATTGGAACATGAAAACGTGACTAAATTGGTCCTAGTTACTCTTCTCCTATGTTGGCGAAGGTGTGCATCCAAGTGAACCGCACTCTCAAAGCTTGAGCCCTGAAGACGGAGGGTCAATCTGGTTGAACTCCACATTTGGGGATGCTTGAGTCACATTTGCAGAAGTCTGCTAACCTTTGACATCTGCATTCGCAAGCCTAAGCTTTGCGATCGCGGAAGGTAATTTGGACCCCTAAATAGTTACCTGCCTAAATGAAAGTTGGTAGTTCATTTCCTCCATTTTTGAACCTCGGAGCTCATGAGGGGGAGTTTCCAAGATTAGTACATTAGGTAAGAAATGTCGAGCTAAAATTTTCATCGCCCATTAATTATTTTTTATTTTTAATATCAAATTGGGGATTTTGAATTAAAAATTTTGGGATTATTGTATAAACCTAAAACTTTGCCTAAATTATTTTTGTTAGTTTGTTTTAATTATATTTTTAATTGGTTTTCGCAAACGGATTTCTAATACATCAAGGAATATTTTTATGCAAAAATTTTTAGATTTCAATCCCATTTTTCAATATTGGACTTTTGGACAATTTTCTCCTTTTCCCTAGATTTCATTATTTCTGGCATCATCAAACATGGATTTGATTGTGCAATGTTATTTGAATAAATTGTGTTGTTTCGGATACAAATCAAAATATAAAAAATTATATTGTTAGATTGACTCCTTGACTTTATCGAAGCTAGTAAATTTCTAAACTATTTTTAGAGGAGAAACTATGCGTTTTTGGAAACCTTATTGAGTTTATTTGAACATTGTACTTCTCTTCTTTTTGTGTTGGGGAATAATGGATATTTTAAATGGGTGAATTATTCATGAAATGATGTAATACATGTTATGGGGTAATGAATAGCTACATGCTAGAATGTGATTTCTTGACATATGATCTAGTATATGATTGATGATGTTATTTTTAATTTTGTGAAATGTTGATTGATGATATTGATCCCTAAATTGAGATGATCAATCTATTAGATCTCTATGATGAAACTTGTGAATTGCTAATATGGCTCAAGTATTGAATAATGATAAATGCTAATGATTGAAGTGATTATTGAGGCATGATATATACGATTTTGATATAAGTATTGTATAATATTGTTATTATGATGAAATTGTTAGAATACTAATGAAAATATTAAATTATTAATTTCAAATAATAATGATAAAGTGATTATTAAATATTTGAGAAATGATGTGATGTTATTATTGAATGATTCACTTTGATGATTCTATTAATGAATAAATGATGAGATTGATTGCTTGATTATTGTATATACGAATGTTGTGGAGTCTTTGCATACTTTCATGCTTATTTATAAGTGATTATTATATTGGAATGAAACATTGATTGTGTCCCACTATTGATAAAAAGCTAATGGGAAATGGTTTCAGCTAGATTGAGTATGAGCTTGAGAATTTGGGATGGGGTTTTTTCTATTTAGTTATTATTGTCAAGGACTCTTCTAATGGTCGAGTCTATTCTAGTGAATAAAGCGATTGTCAATATCTTTTTAGGTGAGTATATTGATTCCTGAGGTCTTTTTTGGTGGTCGAGGTATATTTTGTCTACGATGATTGATACATGGTCCATTTGTGACTTCTATATTTCCAATCTAATTACATCAGTGGTTGTGTACAATAACACAAATATGCATCTTCATTACTTGAAATTGCATTGAATTATATGCACTTTGTTACATCCCATTTCATTTCATTCATTATGTTAATGAGTATATTTTGTATAAAGTATGATAGATGGCTAATTTATACATACCAATTTTTAAAAACAATCTGTAATTATGCTCTATGCTTGTATCGTGAATATGTATATTGTGTATGATGGCTTTCCTAAGTGCAGGTTTTAGTTATGGAGGATTGATTTGTGTAGAAGGAGTATCTGTGTTCTATATTCTCTATTTGAGTGTTTTTATCTCATTAAATTATTCTGGCTCACAAGGCTGCAATTTTACAAATTCATGCCTGAGACGTGCCATTTTCAATAGCTAATGTTTCACAACTAATATTTATTTACCAATCATATTATCAATTTTAAGTCATGCATGAACGTAAGTAATACGTGAAACTTTTTCTTAGCAGCGAACTTGGACATAGTCTGAAGAGGAATGTCAAACTCTTTGGATGCAAGCTGAGAAGAGACTTCCACCAAAATCCAACTACACTCCTTTCAGAAGCTAAAGTGTTTGGGCATTTCATTGGGTACGTTAGTGTCAGTTTTGCATCTGAGTGATCTCATCTCTCATGAGAAGCAATCTTCCTATCCATGTGAAAATGTACCAAGAGATTTAAAAATTATGTCCATGAAAGTTCTTACATATGGGTGTGAAGTACATCACATTCATGACTAAGTGGTTGCAAGCCTCTTTTCATGATCAATGTATTTGTCTCTCCGCTCAATCAAAAGTTATCCTAGCATAATAAGATTTATTTTTTAACCAATTGAGTCAAACTACATGCAGTCTGATTCTCATGTTAGGGATATGTAGGTAAGCTCAGTATTGATTGTACTCCAACCTTCTTCATTCAGTTATCAAACTTTTTGGTCTCTCCATAATTTGACTTCGAGAAAGCTTATGAACTCTTTCATAATCATCTATTAAATAAAGCATCTTGAACTAACAGTGGCATGAATTATCATGTAGCTGAGATATGTAGGAAACTCGATACCAGGATTCAACCATAATTTCCAAAAGTTAGTACCAAATCCCCTTCAAAAGATGAAGATGTGGTCACCTAAAATTGGATTTGTCAAATTTCTTTGTCCAGGGTCCGTTTCCTCGACCCTATACAAAAAAGGGACAGTTGTTGACATCCAATTTATACCTTCCAATATAATTAATTATAGAGCATCTTCAGTTTTCAACAATTTGAAATAATTATATCTTTGAAAAGTTCAAAAAATAATTATTTGAAGTTTTTATTAGTGTTAATCTTTTAATTTTTAAAATTACATGTATTTATCATAAATATGTTTCTTTATATACTTTTATATAACTACGTATTCAATTATTATTTTTTATGATCATTCAAAAATTATTTTGCTTTGATTCAAAATTATTTCAGAATTAATGTTAATGATTCAGTTAATTGTTTCACTTTGATAATTTTAAGAAGCTTTTTAATTAATTTACATTAATTTGTCTTGTGGCCAAATCAATCAGATAATCCAATTTGAATACCTTTTAAATCCTAAATTGGCCGTGATTGTAATTTTGAAATGACCAAATCCCAAATTCAATTCCCACCTCTTCAACCCTTTTTTCAGATCTTCCTTGGGCCCATTTTTGGACCAAAAATTTTTCCCAAATTCCGAACACCCCACCCAATCCTCCTCATATCCACAACATATAGAATACATTACATACATATATTCTCCTTAAGCAACCTCATCCCTTTCCTTTCCCCTTTTTCCCTTTTTGTCTTGGCTCATGTGCCCTTCACGGCATCATCCCCTTCATCACTTTCATGTGCAACATGGAGCAGCACTAGCGTGACCTAGTGAATAGCACCATCGACATACAACAACCATAAATAACACCAACGTCCAACACCCAATACAAACAGGTGTCATCATCTCCTATCTAATTCATGCTCCCCCTTGAACCGGATGAACGAGATTAATTTGTCCAATTTTTGTGTGATTTCCACTATAGGAATTTGGATAAAGTTTTGAGTATGAATTGGAGAATATTCTCTCACAAATTCGTCCAATTTCCCCCAATTAGACCTATTTTTCTTCTCTATATAGATCCCTTTCATTCGCTGGAAGGGTTAGGATTTTTCTCCTAAAAAATAATATACTATTTTTGCTCTTTGGATTCCATGACTTTTCTGAAAAATTGAATATCTTGTTTGCTTGCTTTTAAATTTGTGGTGCTCAGCTATTTCTTTGTCAAGCTCATCATTTTTAGTTCACTTCTCCTTTAAAGGTAATTTTTTGTTATTTTTGCATCTTCTTTGAATGATTTTGCCGAGCTGCAATATCCTCTTTGGAGCATATTGAAAATTCTGGTCACTTTTACTTCATATGTGCGGTTTTTTACTTCTTTTGCTCGAGATATATTAGAGTGCTTAGTATGGGTTTTGTCTATGTGTTTAAGTTTTTAATATGTCTCTATATTCAAGTACAGCTGTTATTGGATTTGTTGTTTAGATCAAATGACTCAGCTGTTGTTGCGCTAGATTTGCATTAAGGTCTTATTTATTGAAAATCTTTAATAATTAATTCATAATTGATTCTCAGTCATTGTAAGGCTACGCTAATTTAACCTTTTCTTATTTGTAAAGGGGCTAAATTAGTCGAGTGCATTATGTATACTCAAAATCTGACTTTTAGTTGTTTAATATTGCTTAGCCACTATGTCTGTATTTCTTCAAACTTTTTAGAATGAGTTGTAAAGTTATGAAATAATGTAAAACATTCTACTTTTGTCTTCTATATTTGATTGGTGATTTTCTCTCTTCCTTGTGAATCCTTTGTTTCAAGGATGAAATAGTTTTCCTACTCTATTATATATGTTGATTTCATTATGTTGATATCTGGCCTTATATATGGCAAAGTAGTTGAGTTTTTTTTTTGTGAGTACTTTCCTTCATATTATTTTTGAGTATTTTTACCATAATTTTCTTTGAAATGGTCTTAGGTTCTATGTGTTAGAATTACAATTTGCCTTTATTCGCTGATAAATTCGTTATGCTAAAATATGTCGGCCTCGTGAGTAAGACAAATTTGGCTTTATATTTTCTTTGAATAAAATTGTCTATAACATCAGTCTTTTTGTATTCAGTGTATATAAACAGTAGGATTAATCTTCCTTGCTTCCCATTATTTAGAGAATAGTATATGAATTGCTTCAAATTTGATTAGCTTGAGAATTGCATATCTTCCTTTCATCCTCAAAAGTATGTTTTGTGTGGTATTTCCTTAAATATTGGCAAGTGAATGTTAGTAGCAGTGTTTTGGTCCACTTGCTTTTAAGATTAGATAGGTCCAGTTTCTTCTTATTGTGATTCAACTACAGTTTTCTATTTTCTTGTTTTTGTCCATTATTGAGCTTCTATCGAACCATCTTTAAAAGTATCAAATAAAGCCTGCAGTGAAGCTTGGATGGACTAACTAGACTAACCTTGCTGGAACCTCAATTAGGGCCTATCATACTATCTCTTGATACTGGACCATCATCTGTTGTAACTTCCCTTATGGTGAGCCCATTTGTCACTGCCCCCTTAGGCCTTATGATACAATGCTCAATAGTACAAGCACGATCCTCAATGTCTAGAAAGGAACAGCCAACTATCATAAGTGACTCTATCTCAATCTGCAATTGAGTCCACAAACCTCTGACAAGGCATTTGATTTGTCCTATGTAGGAAATATGACAGTAGCATACCCGGAGAGCTTATGGAATCTAGCCTCATACTCAAATACAGTCATCAGTCCTTGCTCCAACCTGGAGAACTGGTGATGGAGCTCATCTTCGAGACTGTAAGGGACCAATCTGGCTAAGAAAGCACCAGGAAAGTTAGTCCATAAAATTGGGGGGGATCCTGCTAGTCTGGTTCCTAGATATCCAAGCCACAACAGTATGGCAGCCAATATAGCTGATAAGTGGTGAAATCCACACCTCTAGTCTCCAACAAACTCAAGGTTTGTTATATATCCTGACAGGTCATCAGGAATTCATAGGCATCCTCTCCTATAACTCCTAGGAATCTCGAAGGCCCTAATCTATGAAAATAATCAAGCACCCAGAATCTGACACCCTCTTCAATATTTGGCTGGGTTGTAGGGATTGAATGCTCAATTGGAGCGGGAGCTAGTGGGGCTATGCACCCCTTAGGGCTATGAGTAACTGCGCATGGACACTTAAAATGCAGGTGCCATAATAGGGGTGACTATGGTACCGTTGTGGGTATCTTTTTACGTGGAATAGGGGCATCTAAACACTACTAAACATGCTTTGGGAAGGGTCTCAATGTGGAGCTGGTGCTGCCACTCCTTCACTGGTCGAAGATCAAGCTTTATGAGCCATAACTTCAAGGAATGAGTCAAATGAGACTATAGATTATCATAACACAACTGCACAAAGTGATACAATCAATAGAAGATCCCTAATACATTTTCTAGCCTCCTAAATGTAAGTCATGGATGTCTTCCCACCCATCCACAAAACTCTACTAGATGGTAGCTCTATACTGGTGAGACTAATGAACCTAGGTCTCTCATATTGACTTGTTGTCACGAACCAAGCCTAGAGCCTAGATGTGACACTACAAATGGGTAACCCGAAGGAACCCCAATCAAGCCTGTCTACTTATCATTACACATCATTGGTCGCGGAAGCATCTAAAAGACATAAAACAAGCATAAGGAGCAAAGGGGCTGAGGGGTAGCTTGCCAAAACATTAACATCAAATCCAAGGGGTCATGGCTCATATCATAATCACACAACTTGTCAAACAAATACCTCTAAATACATACATAGAGCGGGGGCCAATACAAAGTAACAATGCTCACCCTCATAGTCAAAATAGAACATAAGAAAGTGTCTCAATACATACATAATAGCAATCATAGACTAAGGTCACCGAAATGGAGGACTCACCAACAAGCTTGGAGTAGCACCGATTAGCCATTTGGAGGGGGAGGATGATCAACTTGAGCACCGATTCCTACATGGTAACATTGTATAGGCATAGAGTATGCGTTAGTGCATTTGAATGTACTAAGTATGTAGGATGTAATGCAATAAGAGATAGGCATCATAATCGAAATACATAATTATAAGTAGTAGATAAACATGATAACAATATGGCACACATGATCAATGCTTGAAGTAAAACATTCTTATAAATAATTCAAATCGCATAGAACATAGTACATACACGTGGGAAGAGACCTCAACCAACATAGAATAAGACCAAGTGAGCTATAACTTGGAATCCCGATGATTATCCCTCATCGGTAAAGAGGGGGTCTACTTACCAAGGTAAATCATACTTTAAACATACGGGAACATGACCCAGTTTCATATGAAGTAACCTTCCTTACGGGAACATAACCCAAATTTGGAAAGGACTTCATTAACAACTTCACCTTACGGGAACACGACCAAATTTTGAGAAGAATCTCAATAAAAAGTGTACTAAATGAATCCACTAGTATTACATGGGTATAACATAATCCTTTAGTGACACATTCAAGGAAAGATAGAAGACCCTCCATCCATCGGTGCTAAGCCTAATCCAATAGAAAAATTGGAATAATTGTAACTTTAATAACTTATGAGAAACATAGAATCATGACATGAGTAGTCGTTAAACATCCTTGACCTCTAATGGTGAAGCCAACTTCAAAACATAAGAGTAGATCATCATCAAACATTATCCTTGCATTAATATCAAAAGGCTCACAAAGGTATAATCTTTGATAATTATAGGTAATTTAATAAATTCATAACATACTTGACAACCCGTATTCATCATGAAGTCACTTGACTTGTAAAACATGCACATATCTTGAGAACTTTTAACTTGATATTTCATCAAATACTTGGTGGGAACATATGTGTTCAAATCATGCAAAATGCAAGAAAATATATCACGAAATAGTGAAATCAATGTATCTTAAAATCCTGTAAATCATCCCACCAACACCATGGTAAAACCCTATCATGGGTAACTCGTAAATCATATCAAAACTTCATAATAATTCATAGATTTTATAGATTGAATCATGTATAGTCTGAATAGATAAAGATTAGCTCATAATATAAGCTCAAAATAGATATTCATGAATAATCAACAATATTTGGCAACACCCCAACATATTTCATGCTGGTATTTCATAATAATAGATACACATAAGAAATACATCCTGAAATCATGCAATTTTCATAAAAAGGAAGATTGGGCTTCATGGATGAAACACACATACCTTAGACCTTGAATTTTTTGAAATGAGTTGATAAAAACTTGAATCTTGGAATGGGGTATTGAAATCCACAACTTGTTCTTTAGGTTCCTTGAATTCTTATTGGGGTTTGGTAGAGGCTCTTGGAAGAATTTGAGAGTGTATTCCAAATGGGAGGAGTGTATTTAATCTTTAAAATACGGTTTAGGTCTTTAGGAAGTGTTAAGATAGAATAGGAATCCCCAAAAATCCAATAGAAATAACTAAATTTACGAAATGCCATTAATGAAACAGAATTTGGCAAAAATATGTATATATCCCTGCATAGATGAGTTCTATGAAAATGGGCATAACTTCTTCATCCGAACTCTGAATAAGGTGAAACTAAGTGAGTGGGAAAGATAATTCAAAGATCATTAGTTTGTTAGGTCGATACCCACTCAGTTCTTTGTGTGCTAAGAGATGTGCCCCTTTAAAGTTGACTCTCTTACCGGTACTTGCAAAACTTAGCCAACGAAAATTCTTTTAAACTTGGCTTGATGTAAGGGACCCACGATAGTCTTTAATGACATAAATAAGCTTGACTTAGATTTTAATGAGATCTTGAAGCTTGAATGAATTTCTTGAGATCCGAAATGAGTTTGGGACACTTGGATTTGGACGAAATATTTGGCTAAGTGTTAGAGAAGGTTTTGGGGAATGTATTGAACGATATGGGATTGAAAATGACTAAGCGTAGGTGTTTTTTCACATAAGAAGTATTAGGAACAATACTCACGGCCATAGGCCAAATTTTATAAAAACTTGCACAAAAATACACTAGTCCGCGCCCTGGCCGCGTCGCACTAGGGGTGCGGACCCTAACTAGAATTCGTCAACTTTGGAAATTCAAATTTTTCTACGGTTACTCTAAAATCGGGGATACACGTATACCTCACTAAATTTTTCCCTCTGATCATGAATATGAAGTTGGATTTTTAATATCATGCATGAATTTTGAGATGTATGAAAATTACGTTTATGGGCATTTCCGAGGCATATTTTCGGGCACTTTTTGGGTTCGTTTCAGTAAAGTCTTTGTAAATGACATCTAAATAGAATTTTTCTGATTTCATTAGATGTGGAATGGTCGAATTAGGCTAGGAGCATGTCCGGTGCAATTATTTAATGGATTGCAAATTTGGTCGCTGAAATAGATTAATAGTTGACCTACTCAATGCTCTCGGGAATTGTGCCTTGGGTAAGAACTTTAATAGCATGGTTCACTCCAAAATGTCAATTTTGGTCTAGGGATACCCCTCGGTTTATACCGGAGAATGTCCAGATTTGATTTCAAACCCAGGGGCTTTCTATTAAAAGTTGTACATACAGAAGTGGGACCCTAACTTTATTGTAGGAATATCAGTTGGAATTATGAGTTCACCATCAGATTTGAAAGGTTGAAAATCACAGGGTTACATAGTTCGTTTGTGAAAATTGGAGTCAGAACGATCCCAAAATGACGAAAAAGAAATTAAGGGATGATTGGAAAGAGAGAGGGTGAGGTGGCAGATTATGGGGCTGACATGTGGTGCAGATAAGGTCTGCCACATGTTAGATAGGTGTCAGCCATGCCCTTTCCTATATATATATATATGGTTTTGGGGAATGTATTACATTTTTCCTCTCAACTTTACACCGCGATTCCGAGCTCATTTTTTATTCCATTTGAGTGATTCAAAAGGCTATATGATGTGGGTTTTCAAAAGGAATGTCGTGGTAATGGTTGATTTGAGATTTGACATGTATTTTGAGGTAAATCTCTACTTTTTCTTCGTTGATATATCGAGAATGAGTGAAAACTTTATATTGTAATATCTGTGTCATTTCTTAACGAAATTAAGTGAAATTGAAGTCTAAATTGTTCTATTTTTCAGGAGTGATGCTATGGTATGACGGATGTTTGTTCATATTTTCCAAATTTGAAAATTTGACCAAGTAAGTTTTGTAAAGAATGTTTTCCCGGTAAAGTTTTTAACTTCGTTTTTGGGACCTTTTTGGTCTTCTGGTGTCCATTTTGGGCTGGATTTCTGGCTATGGACTCAGGTTGATGTGGGAATTATTTTACAATAATCGATAGTTTGAGCATGATCCCTAATTTTCCCTATTTTAGTCTCAATTGATGTGATTTCACCTGCTTTTTAAGACATTACGGTCAAACAGACCATAATGATCTTGTGACTTATATTTTGATAGTTGAGCAACATCGGGAAGCAATTTGGAGGCGAAAAGATTCATTGGATTGACTCAGATCAAGAGACATTGTATGCAGGTAGGCTAGGATTTCTCTAAACCCTACATTGAGCTGAAATATTTGCATATTTGAGTTGGAATCTGTAGAAATATATTGTTTATGGATTGACTTGTGGAGTATATGTTGTATATGGTAGGATATGAATCTTTGTATTGTACATATATATATGATGTATGGGACGGTAGTTATTGTATTGAGGGTTGTGTTGGTTGTAATTGCTATATTACCTGAATTCTTACATAATATGACTATGAAAGGGCCTGAAAGGGGTTGCCTGGAGCTGAGAATATATGACAGGTATGTGCACTGAGCTTTACTCTTTCTTGCATGTGTGGGTGATTTGAGGCTACCAAAATCTACTAGCTATCAAGGTTGACCTGTGATTACATGCTACCCTGTGCACTGGATTTACTATCTATATCTAGTTGGTATGTATATACATGATGTGGCTGCGGTTATCTACATCTTTTCTGAGTACTTCTGGTAGAATTTCCTGATTAAACAGGATTCAATGTTGTCTTGTGCTTTATATGATTTTGTATATTGTTATCTGTTATATTCTTATGCCACTAGTTAGTGATTGAAGATACACACCATCTTCTGGGGATGGGTATAATGCACCCCTAAGGGAGCTTTGCATTCTGTGATACGAAAGATGTTGCTAATGAGCCACTAGCGAGTTCAAGATGGGAGTTTGACCAAGCTAGCTCGGTGCTAGCTACTGATGGCAGTCAAAATACAACACATTTAATGCCTAAAACATGAGATTTTGTGTTTTCAATGCGACATTTGTTGGTTTTATGTGTTTCTGTGTTTGTTTTTACAGGAAAAGCAAGTTGGCACAATTTTTGGAAAAGTTGTAGGTTTTGCTAGTTTTTGAAGGTATATGAGACCCTCTATGAGTCCTAGTCCAGTCTACGAGTCGTAGAGGGAGTCTCAAGAAGATTTCCAGAGTTGAAGCAAACTGATGTTTAGCCACATAACACCCAATTATGAGTCCTAGATCACTCTACGAGTTGTATCGGAAGGTTTCGTATCAATTTAAGTGTTCCCTAATTTTGTACCATGTACTGTAGCTATGTACTATGAAAGGTTAATACAAGTCACAGATTAGACTATGACTCGTGAAGATGTTACATAACAATGATGCCCAAAATCCAAGAGCTGAATACGAAAGCCCAATAACGACTTATGACCTTAGTTACGAGTCGTAACTGCACGCGTAGGGCGCGCCGACCAATTTTTGTAATTATTTTGGGGACTTGTTTGTAAATACTATAAATAGAAAATACTAGTTCATTTAAAGTTTTATCAGATTTGTACATAGAGAGCACAAGAGAATAGAGTAGAGAGAAAGATATTAGAATATTCTTAGGGTTTTAGTTTTGGAGACTATATTCTTGAGAAAAGATTCACTTGTGGATTCAATTCATCTTTCAATCTTGTGATTCTCAATGCAAATTGGGTTTTGTTGTTCTTCAATCTTCTTGAGTAAGTGATTAACCATGTCTTCTCTATTCATTGTTATCTTATTTGCCTAAGATATGGTAACTAAACCCACAACTTGGGGTTATGGGAATTCTTCAATCTTCTTGAGTAAGTGATTAACCATGAATTATTTGCAATTCTTAGAATGGGTATTTTCATACATTAATCATTTCTCTTCATTTTAAATGTTTTCTAGTGGTAGCTAACATTAGAATTCACCTAGTGTTACCTTCTCGATCCAGGTGGTAATGAATAGGAAAAGAGAGTGTTTAACAGGATTTGATAATGTCTTATCATATTATCAACCAAACTAGAGCAAGGGGAGGTTGACTGGGACTATGGGTAATGGTTAGTTGTGCACACTATGGAGATAGGCCATGTCCCATAGTGAAATTCGACCTTCGCCTTCGACCAAAGGGTTAGAAGAACCTAAACCGTCTTGCATGCAATATTCTAGTTGAGAATTGTGATATCCTGCGATGTTGAGTTAGTGAATCTTGGAGAACACAATACTTAAGTTTCTCTTCATTATTGCTTCTCTTCTAATTTTTAGTTAGTTTAGTTTAATTTCATATCAAACATTGCAAACCCCCTTTTTTGGGAATTCAATTAGTTAATTCTTGAATTGGTTATTAGTGAACCAAGTTGTAAAGTCCCATATTTCCTATGGGATTCGACCCTATCTTTGATTAGCTTTCTTACTTTGATGATTGCTTTTTACTTCAAAAAGAGGTGTATCTTAAATGTGATCAATGAAAAATGATGTCGTTGTCGGGGAATACGACGAGACTTTGATTTGGATTTACTAGTAGTATAATTCAAGTGTTAATTTCTTAGTTCTCTTACTTTTGTTTTTTTGTTTTTGTTGGTTTAGTTTCGTTGCAGGGTTTACTAGGTGTTGTATGTCCAATACAAGGAGTCAAGCATTCCCTTAGCTCCAATTAATTTAGAGATCCACTAGGTTATAAGAAGAATGACTCAAGAAAATGTAATTACTGCGATTAATGAAGCTATGAACCAGAATGATGATGTGAATTATAGGGATGCCAATCCACCACCATTGGATAATAGGCCACAACCTAGAGATTTGAATGAGAATGCTTATGGATGGAATCAATATAGATTGAATCCCATAGCTATGGATGTAACGGGAGCTATAGTGATGCCACCATTACCGGCCAACACTAAGTTCACTGTTTCAAGTGAATTGCTCCAAAAGCTTCAAATCGCGGTTTGTTTGTGGGTCTACCTTATGAGGATCCTCATAGCCATCTGCATAATGTAGCTTTTATTTGAAAGAGTGTGATGGTGATGCAAATTCTTTCCGTGGATGTTGTTGGATTATGGGTATTCCTTGTATCTCTCACTGGTAATGCAACAGTGTGGCTATTGGATCTCCCGCAAAGCTCAATCACTAGTTGGGCGGATTTACAGAAGGCCTTTTTGAAAGGTACTTCCCAAGGTCAAAGAAGCATAAATCAAAAGATCAAATCAACAATTTTGAGCAGTTACCTGGTGATTCAATTAGTATAACATGAGAGAGATCTACAAAGTGTTTGAGAAGCATCCCAAACAACAAAATTATTGACGATGCCTTGGTAGAGATCTTCTATTGTGCCCTCAATGAAAATAGTCAAGCTTGTGCCAATACTATAATTGGGGGTACGTTCTTGGATCAGCTGTTCACATGGATCGCCGAGAGAATGGAGCAAGTGGTCAAAACTAACTGTGCATTGGGGCAAAGGGAGAGAGCTATGAGGAGCCCATGTGTTGTGAATGTTGGTTCAGAGCAAGCTAAGATCAATGAGAAAATCATGCAACAATTTGCTCAACTCCACATAAGTATGGATTTGGTGGTTAAGCAAAATCAAGAGAGAATGCATCCAGTAGTCCATCAACATCCTAAGGAGCCCACATATGGAGAGCGCTATTATGATGAGGATACTTGTTTTGCTAGTGATCAAGTGATGGGTTTTAGAAACAATGCCCAAGGGTCCAATTCGGACTATTGGCATCCAAGTTCCTAAAACCAAGGTCGGAACTTTAATCGAGAAGGTTCTTATAGGGATAACTATGGTGGTTATTTTAACAGGAACAGGGTTCCAAAGGCTGAGTGATGTAGAAAAGATGGTTGCAGGATTGGTCCATATGTGTCACCCCATAATTATGATGCCGAGGCTGGCAATTCAAGGATTGCAGAGATTTTTGACTCATTGATGAAGAAAGCGGAGACCCAAGATAAGAAACTATGAGGAATGAAGTCCAATTTATCAAGTACAAATCAAAAGATAAAGTCTCATTCGGTGTCCATTAAGCAACTTGAGCACCAATTCGGTCAAGTGTCTAATCAATTGAATCAATACTAGAAAGGTACATTGCGAAGTAATACGATTCAAAATCTAAAGAATGAGGAACAATATATAGCAGTTGCGACTAGGGGAGCTAAGAGTACCATTGACCCTCCTATATCGGTTGAGGTAGAAAATGTTTCTGAGAAGGGACTTGTGAATAAGGGTGTTGTTGAAAGAGAAGATTGTGTAAAGAATGGGGTAAGTGAAGTGGTTGAAGAGACAAAGATATATAAGACTGTCCCAAGGCCTCCTCATCCTTTCCCTAAAAGATTCAAGAAAAGGGAGGAGGAATGTAAGCTCAAGCACTTCATCTCAATGCTCAAACAATCATTGATCAACATCCTTTTGATTGAAGCTCTAGAGAAGATGTCGGGTGCAAGGTATATGAAAAACTTGGTTACCAAAAAGCGGACTGTGAGTGAAGTGCTTTCTAAAGATATCCAACTTTGTAGTGATATCACTACCAAGTCATTGGCTCAAAAGTATGAAGATCAAGGTACTTTCACTATACCATGCATTATAGGAGAGGTAGAATTTGCAATAGCACTTTGTGGTTTGGGTGCTAGTATCAATTTGATGCCTTTGATGATCTTCAAGAGACTCGGTTTGGATACTCCTACTCCCACTAAGATTCAGTTGTTAATGACAGATAGAACAACCAAGAAACCTATGGGAATACTCTACCATATGTCAGTAAAAGCTGAAAAAATTATATTTTTAGCAGATTTTGTTATTCTTGATTGTTAGGTTGATTTTGTAGTTCCTTTTACTTTGTGGAGGCCTTTCTTAGCTATTTGTCACACTTTGGTTGACATGGAGAAGGGGCTGCTCACATTTAAATTTAGTAAAGATGAGGTCATGTTCAATTTTTGTCAACAAGCAAGGAAGGACAGTGATCTGAGAGTGGTTTCAGTTATAGAGACTTTTGATGATGATGAGTAAGAGGTACCACTTGAGCTACGATTGGATGTTAACATTTTAGAGACAGAATTAATGAACTTTGACAGTGATGGTATTCCAGATTATGAGAAGAGATTAAATACTCTAGGGGTGTTGTTCAGCCCTGGACACCAAACGAAGTTGGAGCTAGATTTGCAGAATCGGGAGACTCCAACCACAAAGCCCTTTATTAGAAGTACCACTGGTGTTATAATTGAAATCACTTCTGTCACTTTTGAAATATGCATTCTTGATAACAAAACTTTATCGGTCATCATAGTTGTAGATTTGAATGATGAGCAAGTGAATGCTTTTGTAACAATGCTCAAATAAGTTAACAAGGCTATTGGATGGACTATTGCAGATATTATTGGTATCCTTCCTAGGATATGTACACACAAAATTCAACTAGCTAAGGAATACATGCCAAGCATTAAACATCAGAGGCACCTGAATCCTCCTATGCAAAAGGTTGTCCACAAAGAAATCATTAAATGGTTAGATATAAGAGTAATCTACCCATTCTCCAATAGTGAATGGGTGATCTAGGTACAACGTGTTCCAAAAGAAAGGGGGTATCACAATGATACCTAATGCTAACAATGAATTGATTCCCATGAGGCCAGTCACATGATGGAGGGTGTGTATGGATTACAAAAATCTCAATGCCTCAATAGGTAAGGATCACTTTCCTATGTCATTCATGGATTAGATGCTTGACAAACTTGTAGAAAAAGGGTGGTATTGTTTCCTTGATGGGTATTCTGGCTGTAATCAGATCATCATACTCCAGAGGATCAGTAGAAAACCACTTTTACATGTCCCTATGACACTTTAGCATTTAAGAGAAACCACTTTTACATGTCCCTATGACATTTTAGCATTTAAGAGGATGTCATTTGGGTTGTGTAATGCTCTAGCAACATTTCAAAGATGCATGATGTCCATCTTCTCAGATATGATAAAAAGTAATATTAAGGTCTTCATGGATGATTTCAGCATGGTTGGCAACACATTTGAGGTTTGCTTGACACACTTGCATTATGTACTGCAAAGATATTTAGAAAGTTATTTGGTGCTAAACTAGAAAAAGTTCCATTTCATGGTTAAAGAGGGTATTATGTTGGGTCATAAAATCTCGGGTAAAGGCATTGAGGTCTACAGGGCTAAAGTTGAGGTGATTGAGAAGCTTCCACTACCTATTTCAGTTAAGGGTATGAGGAGTTTCTTGGGGCATGCAAGATTCTATCGACGGTTTATAAAAGACTTCTCTAAAATTTCACACCCATTGTGCAAATTATTAGAGAAAGTTGCCAAGTTCATGTTTGATACATGCATGCATGCAAGCCTTTGAAGAGTTGAAAAAGAGAATGATCTCAACACCAATTATTGTAGCTCCTGATTGGTCCAACCCTTTTAAAATCATGTGTGATGCAAGTGGGGTTGCTCTAGGTGTGGTATTGGGACAAGCAAGGAGAAAGTGTTACATCCCATATATTATGCTAGTAAAGCCCTAAATACGGACCAAAAGAATTACACTGTCATAGAGCAAGAGTTGGTTGCATTGGCTTCATGGAGAAGTTCCGTTCATATTTGTTGGGAGACAAAGTGGTAGTGCATACCGACCACTCAGCACTTAAATATTTGATGGTAAAAATGGATGTGGAGCCAAGGTTGACAAGATGGGTACTTTTCTTACAAGAGTTCAACTTTGATGTTGTTGATAGGAAAAGAACAGAAAATCATGTTTGCAATTTGATGATGGACTAGAGATGAATGATTCCTTTCCTGATGAAAGAGTGTTGGCTACATCTTCCTTGGTTTGCAGACTATGAAAATTATTTAGTGGGTGATATTGTGCCACCTGATTTGAACACACATCAACATCAGAAGTTTATGCATGATGTGAGAAAGTTCTTTTTGGGATGACTCATACTTATTCCATGTATATGTTGATTTTATTATTCGTCTCTGTGTCTCTAAGGTAGAAATAATGAGCATTACTTGAAGCATCCCACTCGTCACTAGTTGGTGGACATCATAGTAGAATTCGAAAAGTCTATAACATTTGACAATGTAGTATTATTAGCCCATATTCCATCAAGATGCTTATGACTATACCAAAGATCATGATAGGTGCCAAAGAGAAGGTTGGGTTACACCTAAGCATGAGCTCCCTCTAAATCCTATTTTGGTGATTGAGTCATTTGATGTGTGGGGGATAGATTTTATGGGACCATTTATTATCTCGCATAGAAATAAGTACATCTTACTATTGTAGATTATGTATCCAAGTGGGTGGAGGCCGAAGCTATACCTAACAATGATGGTAAAAGTGTCGCACATTCCTTAATCCCCAGATTTAGTACTCCTAAGGTTACCATCAATGATGGAGGTTCTCACTTCTGCAATAGACTCTTTAAAGTTCTTCTTGAAAAGTATGGTACGAGCCATAGGGTGGCAACACCTTATCATCCTCAAACAAGTGAGCAAGTGGAAGTGTCAAATAGGGAAATTAAGCAGATTTTATCTAAAACTGTGAATGCAGACTGAACAGATTAGTCTCGAAAGATGAACAATATCGGAATGCATTCAAGACACCTATTGGCATATTCCCGTACCAACTTATTTTTGGGAAGGCATGTCATTTGACCGTGGAACTTGATCATAAAGTAATATGGAAATTGAAGAACTTGAATTTAGATTGGAATGATGCAACTACCTCTAGATTGAGTCAACTTAATAAGCTTGATGAGCTTTGATTAAAAGCATATGAGAGCTAAACCTTGTATAAGCAAAGAATGAAAATACAACTGGACCGCTGCATAGAAAATTGTCAATTCACACTAGGGAACTTGGTTCTGCTTTTCAATTCCAGATTAAAGTTGTTCTCTGAGAAGCTCAAATCCATATGGTTGGGACTCTTCTGGGTAGCAAGCGTCTTTGATCATGGGGCCATTGAATTGGAGAGACAAAATGAAGGCACTTTCAAAGTAAACAACCAAAGAATCAAACCATACCTTGGAAATGTAGATGAGACCAAGATGGTTGAAGAATGGGATCTTGGGGAAGTCTAGGTACTAAAGATGGCTAAGTCATATCGTGACTATAAATCAAGCACTGCTTGGGAGACAACCATAGGTGGGTAGGCACTTGGGCACTGAGGTATGTTTTATGGCCCCTACTATTATATTATTGCTTAATTGGTGCATTTAGGACAATGCACAAAAGTTTCGATGGGGTGTTGTGGGTATGGACTGGGGTGAATTCTAAGTAGCTTTTGGTCCATAACTATCCCAAATTTTGATCCTGAGATTTTCTTGCATGTGTTCTGTTTCCTCGTGGATATTTAATTTTTGTTGGACTGGTATGTTTAGATTGTTTTAGATAATGTTTGTAGCATGTAGTACTTGAACTTATGACATGTACAATTTTTTGATGATTATTTTAAATATTTTGAAAATTGGTACCCACCAAAAGTTTTGATTAGTAGTTATATTGCAACCTTATATATTTGGGTGTTTGTCAATATTGGTCTTGATTAGTGAGGGTAATTGAAATATGATGCATGATCTGTGAGTTTCTCGTTGATAATGTGTGTAATGCCATTTGTGAGTGAGCTTATTTTGCTAGATTCAAGCATAATTTGTGCTAATTCAGAACCACCCCTATTACTCTAAACTGGATGGTAGACTAAATGGATTGGGAGGTGATCCGACGCTTTTGTTCTTTTAATTGGTCCACCTTAGCCTCAAAGAACCAACCAAATGATGTTTTGTTCCTTGTTCCAAATTTTGAGCCATTCATGTACCACTTCTTTCTGAAATACCTAATTAACCTAACCTTATCTAGTGAAAAACCTTGAGATTGGCCATGGTCTATCCTTGAGCATTGTGAACGTTAACTGAGGCAAAATACCTAAGTTGAGGGTGGCCACCAAAAGTGGCTCTGGTTTAGGCAATGGATATTGTGTACTTCAAAATAGGCTTAAAGAGTAAGTTGAGGGTGGCCAGTATAGAGGTAAAATCATAAAAATAAGGTGGTGAATTAGGAATAGAAAGAAAAATAAGAAGATCATGTACTGGGAGAAAGAAAAAGAAAAAGAGACCTTAGATTGACATTGGAAGCAAAATTATTAGTGAAATTGAGGCAAAACCTGAAAAATGAGAAGAAAATACCCAGAAAACCTTGAATATGAAGAAAAAGGGGATAATAAGGTGAATTTATTGAGTTGTTAAGGTAAAAGTGATGAAAAACGGGGTTCAAGGATGGTCTTTAGTCACTATTTTCCAAAAATCCCTACCTTAGCACCATGAGCCTACGTTACAAGCTTAGAAACTCCTAGAGTGATATAGTGCGGCTAGTTGAAAATCTGAGTCATGAGCATAGGGGTAAGCCTATGGTATTAGTCAATATGCATGAATATCTATGGGAGTGTGAATATGTTTGTACAGTCCCAATTCTAATTTTAAAATCATCTTTGAGTGTGTTACTTTGGACTTGTTTCTGTAAGGGCATTTGGATATCATTGTTAGCATTTGGCTTGCTCAGTAATTGTGGATTATGAATATTCTCCTGCTTATAATAGTTTGTGTTGTCAAATGCATCATTATTCCTTGGTTTGTCAAAATAGCTATCTGATCTTGATTTGAAAAGTCAATGTGGGTACTTGAGATTAAATTGTGCAAGATATGTGCCATTAGTTGTTTTTTGTGTGTTGCTGTGTTATCTAGTTAGATTTAATTGTCGCTTGAGAACAAGCAACAATTTTAAGTTGAGGGTGTTGATGTGTTGTCAAAAAACAACACATTTGATGCCTAAAACTTGAGATTTTGCGTGTTCTCAATGTGACGTTTATGGTTTTCATGTGTTTTTGTGTTTGTATTTACAGGAAAAGCAGGTTGGCGCAATTTTGGGAAACGTTGTAGCTTTTGCTAGTTTTTGAAGGTATACGAGACCCTTTATAAGTCATAGTCTAGTCTACGAGTTGTAGAGGAAGTCTTGTGGAGATTTCCAGTGTTGAAGCAAAACTACAGGTCAACCACATGAGACCTAGTTACGAGTCGTAGATCTCTCTACGAGTTGTATAAGAAGGTTTTGTAGAAATTTCTAGTGCTCCCCAGTTTTGGACCAAGTGCTGCAACTATGGACTATAAGAGGACAATACGAGTCGTAGAGCAGACTATGACTCGAGATGTTTCATAGTAGTGAAGTCTAAAATCCAAGAACTGAATATGAAAGCCTGATTACGACTCATCACCTTAGTTACGAGTCGTAACTGCACGTCGTAGGGCATGCCAACTAGTTTTTCTAATTATATTGGGGACTTGTTTTTAAATAATATAAATAAAAATACAAGGTCATTTAAAGTTTTAGTCTTGTACATAGAAAGCATGAGAGAATAGAGTAAAGAGAAAGATAGTAGAATAATCTTAGGATTTTAGTTATGGAGACTACATTTTGGAGAAGAGATTCAATTGTGGGTTCAATTCATCTTTCAATCTTGTGATTCTCAATACAACTTGGGTTTTATTGTTCTTCAATCTTCTTGGGTAAGTGATTAACCATGTCTTCTCCATTTATTATTATCTTATTTGCCCAAGATATGAGTAGCTAAACCCATAACGTGTGATTGTGGGAACCATGAGAACATAACTCTAAAAACACAGATAATTTGAAATTCTTAGAATAGGTATTTGCATGTATTAATCATTTCTCTTCATTTTGAATATTTTCTAGTGGTGGCCAACATTAGAACTCGCCTAATGTTATCTTCCCCATCCATACAGTAACGACTATGAAAAGAGAGTGATTAAAAGGATTTGATGATGTGTTCTCGTCTAATCAACCGAATTAGACCATGGGGAGGTTGACTTAGACTATGGGTAATGGTTAGTTGAGCACACTATGGAGATAGGCAAGTCTCATAGTGAAATTCGACCTTCGCCTTTGACCAAAGGGTTGGAAGAACCTAAATTACCATCCTGCATATAATATTCTAGTTAAGAATTGTTATATCTGGGGATGTTGAGTTAGTGAATTATGGGGAACACAATACCCAAGTTGCTCTCCATTATTCTTTTTCTTCTAATTTTAGTTAGTTTAGTTTAATTTCATATCAACCATTGCAAACCCCCCCCCCTTTTTGGTAATTGAGTTAGTTAATTCTTGAATTGATTATTGGTGAACCAAGTTGTAAAGTCCTGTATTCCCTGTTGGATTCGACCCTAACCTTGGTTAGGTTTATTACTTTGAAGATCACTTTTACTTCAAAAAAAGGTGTATCTTGAGCATGATGAGCTATATCATATGTGCTTCCTGGGGTTATCTGCGATAAAACACTATCTATATGGGCTAATGCGGGGAACTAGCATCTTGTTTAAAGAAGGGCAGATTATCAGTAGGCAGGCACATGGTTTCCTTGGGAGAAATCCTTGATAGTTGTTGGGCTTTGGTATGATTTAATTGGGTAAGTGATATCCTTCTATTTATCTAGCCTTTTGGGCCTTAGCTTAGGTTATACCGACACTGCCCTATGAGTTGCTTTACGCAGAAAGGTACCTGAGAAAGGTTGAATATGGGCTAGTGCCCTGAGATTGGAATCTCTTCTATCTTGACTCGTACCAGTATAAATGTGTATGGCATGTTGCTACTGAGATATGATGACCAGGAGACTGTTTATTTATTATGTGACATACTGCGACTTGACTCTAGTATAGATATGACTCGGCTGGGTTTGGGTACCCTAGATATTTATGATTTTTAGTAATGGTCTATGTTTACTCTAGGCACTTGTGATTGACTTGGTTATGGTATACTTGACTTTGGTGAGAATGGTTCTACAATGGTCTGTGACATATATACTTCAATGTATTGCTGACAGTTGTTGTGCGTTTCTTCGTTCCATCAAATGTTGGGGTATCTCTTGTATCTGAGAGAGGTGGTGATTGGCATTATGTGGGTTGGATTGAGACTATGGGATACCTAGGTTGAGAGTGTCATCGCCTATGTTCACTCTGGGCACGATGCGACTATTGTCGCATACGTTCACTTTGGGTATGACATGACTTTGGAGTTCTAGATCCAAAATAGATTGGTTGAGTGAGTGATTGATTAATACCTCTAGTCCCATATGATGTTCCCCATTTTGGTTTGAGCACCGATGGCCATGCCCGAGCATTTGAGTTAACGGGTTACGCGCCCTGTGTTCTGAGTTCTAGCTGTCGCGCCAGAGTGTCGGGTAATGGATACTGATGTTGCAGAACGAGTTCCAATAGAGACTTGGGTCAAGGAATTCGATTGATATTCTGTGGGGCTAGGCCCCGTGATTCATATGTTGAGATGAGACAATATTATTTATGTGAGGGGGATTTTTTCCCTCGCAGGGGATACATCTAACTGTTATATTGAGTGTCAGATCATATGGCCATACCTAAGTACTCGATTGAAGGAAAATTCAGAGGATAATAGATTGGGTGCCATGTGTCGACACAGGGTCAAGGACCTGGTTAACTTATGATTAATGGGGCAAGACCCGTGACTACTTTCTTGTGGATCAAATCACCTATTCATACCCTGATTGTGCTTGGTGTACTACCTCGGCTGATGGGGGCTCAAAGGGCGTTTAGGCTTATATAAAGGGCCTTACACCAATGTACAATTCACTCTTATACTGATGAGGTGGAGATATGGGCTCTGTGATGGTTCTCTAGGATTATGTGGTGGTTTTAAGGGATTCTGTGATGATCTATTGATTTTACATTGTGTTCGGGTGTACCTTACAGGCTTTTGGGTGCCTAGTTGGCATATAGGCATAGATACTAGGGCCTTGCACTCGCGTACAACACTATGCCTCTATTGGGAGCAATTGTGATATTGGCCTATGCAGTTTTCGTTAGTCCGTATTGATGCTCAGTACTTGGGCTGGTTCAATTTATCATTGTTCTTCACTTTAATTGGTTGAATAATGGTTTTAAAAGGGTTCTTAGACATGCCTATGCCTTGATCTGAGTCCATTTTTCTACACTACTATAATTTTCATTATATTTGTGCTTTATATGTGCTTACTATTTCACTCGGTCAGCCGATGATGCCTATTGGTGCCTCTTTTGGTACAGACCCTACTTCTGCATCTTCCTATGGTACATGTGTAGGTCCAGATATGGGCCATGATAGCTAAGTTGGGGAACTCGGGAGTGCTTAGGAGACTTTTGGTGAGCATCAACAAATTTAGCTTTTTCGCAGTTTCCTTCCTGCTAATGGCCATCATTTGTATCCAGACATCGACCTTGTACAATATAGTTTGATATAGTAGGTGCTCTTCTAGTTTTGTATATTGTTATGATTATTGATATATGTGTATGTTATGTCCTTGTGTCTATTGTATCTCTGTATAATTGACTTCCAGGTTCAAGGTAGGTTTCAGCATATATATTATTGTTGTATCAATTTGGTTTTGACTAGAGAGCTAGCACAGATACCCTTGTGTTGGGAATTGGCTTGCCTGTAAGTGGGACCAGTAGGCACCATCATGATTGGGACTGGGTCGTTACATTCTGAAATATATTAACTAGTTTAGATGTGATTGGATGTCGTATGAGTATTGAGTCCTGGGAGGAGTATTGAGAACTAAATTAAGTAAGAGTAATTCTAGCTCAAACTCAATAAATACGTCCCCAAATGTAGGAAAGGATTAAAACTGTTAAGTTAGATGTTTCATCTTGATAGGTCGTTGAAAGAATAAAGGACTCATTTGATTGGATCCATTATGGATCAATTTGTTCTTACCCTGGAAATGTAATGAAAAGTTGTGGCAACATCTTCGAGATTGTTGTATGATCATTGGCTCATAAGTGATTATTATCGGATAAGAGAAACTCTCAAATAGCTCTTGATGGTACTCTGATTGGATTGTATTAGATTGGATGGTCTATGATTGGTCACTATCTAGTCTTTACTCTTTTGTTTAGACTTTTGACATCCTAATTGAGTTCCTTATCTCTTGAGTTGAATTATCGAAGTTGATAGAATTCTACCTTGATTCATGTTTTAATCTGCCATTTTACACACTCGTACATTCCATGTACTGATGTCAATTTGGACTATGTCATGACCCAAGCCTAGGGTGTGATACAACGAATGGGAACCACCCAAAGAAGCCTCTTAACATATCAATCAAACATCCTTGGTCACAGAAGCAAAGTAAGCAAACAAACAGAAGAGTCAAATAAATGAAAAGAGAAAAGGGACTAAAGGAAACCATTCATAATATTAAAAGCGTAAGAAGATTCAAGCTTCAATAACATAATCAAACCATGACATAATATCCAACAACACCTCTAACAGAGAATAGAGCGAGGGCCAAGACACTTTCTAGGCTCATCCTCATTTAAAAAGTATCCAATATAAGAACAAGAATTTATAAAGCATGAATGAGAATAGCTATCGCCCTCAGAATTGAGGACTCACCAACTAGCTTCTTCGTAAGAACCAACTAGCCACTTAGAGAAGGAGGGTGATCAAATGGAGCTTCGGTCCCTACATGGTGATAGAATGTAGGCATAAAGTATATGTTAGTACGTTTGAATGTACTAAGTATATGAGATGCAATACAACAAGAATCATAAACCATAATAACAAGATGCTTAATCATAATCAATGAACATGAGCTCAATATGCCATGCGTAATCAATGCATAGGATGGGACACGCTTGAAAATAATCATACTTGCATAACTTGTTTAACACAATAATGTGACATGATTAGATCATCCAAATACCTTGTACTAGAGGTGAGGGATATAATATAGATCATAACCCTTTCTAGTAGGTAATGGGTACTACATGAGGGTAGAAGAGTAGCAAAGGTCATAATCCCTACATGTAAGCATGAGATAATGAACAGTACATGAGGGTGGAAAGATAGCATAGGTCATAACCCCTATATGTAAGCGTGAGGTAATACATAACATTTAATCGCATATGAGGGTGAGGCATACCATGTAGTTCATAACCCCTTCATATGAGTATAAGACATTGCGTAATATCAAATCGTACGTAAGGGTAAGGTATACAACATAGTTCATAACACCTTCATGTAGAAATTGGCCTTGTACTAGAGGGTAAGGCATATAACATAGTTCATAAACCGTTGAAAACATAGTTCATAACACGTGGTGGGCATATATGGACACATGTTCAAATCATGTAAAATGCAAGAGTATGGATCATGAAATAGTGAAATAAATAAAATTTAAAGTCATGTAAATCATCCCACAAAGTTCATGGTAAAACTCCACCATGAGTAACTTGTAAATCATCTCAAAACTTCACAATAGTTCATAGATTTCATGGCTTGAAGTATGTGTAGTCTCAATAGACATGATTAACTCATAGTATAAACTTAAAATAGATATTCATTTATACACTACAACATTTGACAAAACCCCAACATATATCATGCTCATATTTCAGAATAATAGATACCCATAAGTAATGCAACTTGAAATCATGCTATTTTCATAAAAAAGGAAGGTTGGGCTCCATGGGTGAAAGAACCCAATGGATGAAACCCACATATCTTAAAATTGGATTTTCTTGATGTATACTTGATGCTTGAATGGAATTCATGAGATTCGGAATTAAGCTTGAGACACTTGAATTTGAATGAAATATTTGGTTAAGACTTTGAGATGCTTTTGAGTGATACAGAGTTAATAGATGGATAAGTTTGAGAGATTTTACATGTAAATGGACATGGGGCCATGAACCCAATGCCCTTAGGACAAAACAAAAAAAAATAGAAAAATTAACACAGGTCCATGATGGGTCCGCATCGTGGACCTATCTCATACTGCTACTATTTTTGAAAAATTGGCAAAAATCAGTTTTCACTGCGGGTCTTCTAAAATTCGGATTATACCCATCTCTACTCAATTTTGCCTCCTGATCAAGAATATGAAGTCGAATTTTTGATGTTACGCACGGATTCTGAGATATATAGAAATTACGATTATGGGCATTTTCAAAGTATATTTTTGGGGCATTTCAGACTGCATCATTAATGATGTAGAGATAAGTATTAGAGATCTCCAATAGGCATACCATTGAGGATTTGTTGTAGTCGGTTGATTTGGTTAGTCCTCCATGTCTCTAGAGGATACATATTTATACTTTCATTTAGCTTGAGATTAGTACTTTATTTACTTTGATTAAGGTACCCATGGCTTGCATGGTACCATCAACACAGTTTAGATAGAGTCTTCATAGACTAGATTTGGGAATGTTGATTTGGATATGGTCTGACTAGTTTCTTGCACACTCGTCTTGTTAATTTGTCTTGATTACATTAAATTGAGATTGTCCACCCTTTATTATTTTAGTCCTTTGTTGATTTGTTAAACTATGATTGAATAAATGTGATGAGGCTAAGTGGTTCGTTTGGGGACTAGCAATAGTCTCTTGGTTCTGGCCATGTCTATGGTATCCTCTCGGGCATGACAAACTTAGTATCAAAGCATAGAGTTTAAGTTTCCTAGGGAGTGTATGATGTCATGTCTACTAAAGTTTTGTTTATGATTGTGTCGTACACCGGACTTTATAGGCAGAAGGCTATGGGACATTAGGTATTATTACACTT
Source organism: Solanum clarkiae (assembly GCA_011800125.2). Classification (NCBI taxonomy): domain Eukaryota; kingdom Viridiplantae; phylum Streptophyta; class Magnoliopsida; order Solanales; family Solanaceae; genus Solanum; species Solanum clarkiae. The sequence continues at coordinate 31,405 of JAABOM020061447.1, forward strand.
CTTTCTATTTCAATTTGTTCTATAGAGTTAAACTCTATGAAAGCTCTCTTTTGACTCGTGGATTTGCGTTCTAAACTCATATCATGCCTCCAAGAAGAGCTACTGGACAAGCTAGGGGTAGAGGACACCTAACTAGACCAAATGCTGACCAACTCGAGCTGTAGAATCAAGATCAACCCATAGGCACCAGCCATCCCTATTGTGCAGCCACCAAAGGCTTACATCAGCAGTGTTGACCTTGGCCAAATCCTCCAGAATTTTCCCTATGCTCTGACAACACTGGTTGCTAGACAGGGAGCAGGCATGTAGGACTTCCAAAATACATCCAAGGTCTATGAGTTCTTGAGGTGGAACTAAGCCTGAGTTCAAGAGGCCAAAAAGAATGGGAATGGGAGTCACTTACAAATAAGGCCCTCATCTACTAGTGCACTTGCACCGAGGAATGAACAGGGATCTCATAACTTTAGAGCTCTAGGATCTCAGTCACAGGCTACTATGGCTCGAGGTTTGCAAGGCAAGCAACCATGTGGCACGCGTGGCACATTTCACTTGAGAAAATGCCATAGAGGGAGCACTGGATGTTACAATTGTGGCCAAGTGGGTCACCTTTAAAACGAATGTCTAAAGTGGTTCAAAAAATGCTCAAGATTCTACACTAGCACCACCAGTTAGAGAAAATCAGAAAGGTGCTACCTCTGGCACGAGTAGGGTCACCGACCAACTGTATGCCGTGAGTAGTCCGCAAGATTAGAAATAATCTACAAATGTTACGCCAAATGTGAGATGGGCATGATTTGAGTCTTTACTCTTGATTCTTATAGTATCGTAGATCCTGGTATCACCCCCATTGGTTGTGTCTTCAATTAAGGCTAGTAGATTAGATAAAAATCTCGAGTGTTTTTTTGGACCTTTTAGTGTATCTACTCCTATTGGTGATACTATTTTAGCTGAGAGAGTCTATAGAGTTTATTTTGTGTCAATCTGTTACAGAGATACCATGGCTTACTTAGTGGATCTAGTCGAGATGCACCCCAGGTTCTCTTATCTGAGACTTGCTTTCGATATTACCCGCGAAAGAGAAATTATGTCCCTAAAAGTTTTATGTTTCCATCTAAGAGTATGAATTGAGGTCTTGTAAACCATAAGTACAGTTGTCATCCCAGGGGTAGAATGACAATGATAGAAAGGAAGAGAAAAGATAGTGAGAGTAATGGCTGATTGAGGCTTGTAATTATTTATTAGGTAAGTCATGGGGCAGGGTGATGAGTTGATTGCCTTAAGTTGTGACGAAAGAGTTGTAAGTGCCCTGTGATTTTAATGATAAGGTACAAAGAATATTTATTATTATATCATGATGTGTAATAGTATTGGTATTAGTGAGTGTGAAGAATAGATGTTGAATAAGAGGGAAGAGTACTTTTGAGGTGATTGATCTACACTAGGCTTAAAATCCTGAAGGGAGATCTCCATGAGGTTCATAGAGATATGACCTTAGCCAGATATGGAGGTATAATGAAAGGGTCATAGTACTTGTTGTAAAAATAGGATGTATTGATAGAGTATCCTCTATCAGATTTTAGTAGGGCCTGATCTCAAATTTTTACCTAGTAGTCATAAGTTGGTATGAAATTAGGGAAGTGTGTGATGCACATGTTGGTACTAGACCCTAAGCTTATATTTTGAGAAGTTGTAAGAAAAAGGTGATAGCACTATGATAGTGATAGTCTTAGTTGCAGATCTTTTCTATGAGGCTTGCCATAATGTATGATGGAGATGAAGACGCTGATTTATAAGGAATGTGATGCTATAGGCAGGTTACAAGTTCATAGGTAGGAATAGTAAATTGAGGATAACTCATTAGATAAGAAAAGGCATAAGATTTGTATCCATGATAGTGTAAAGTTATGTGAAGCTCTAAGTTAAGCTGCTATAAGAATCGAGAAAGTATTTTTGAGTTGTCAATATAGAGTAGGCTGATGTAAGCATTCCTTATCATTATGAGTAATTAAGTCGATTGGGGCGCATGGATAGAAGATAATTGGATTTTCATTATAGTCTAAGTCTTATACAAATAAATTTATGGGAGCACCGAGTTGAGAGTTAGCAAGCAAAAAGAAGAGGTCAATTGTAAGCATTTTGGAAAGTTATTATGTACGCCAATAAGAGTAGCAAATATAGAAAGTTCCCATAGAGACAAGAGGAAGCTATGGGTGGTATCTTCAAAGAGAGTCTTCTTGGCTATTTTATATATGCGACTAAAGTATAACAGAAGAGTTTAAGATCATCTTGTGGATAGTGATTCCCTGACTGTATAGAGATATGTATCTATAGTTTAGTAAAGGCAATTGATTCATAAACTAAGTAAGATGACCTTGAGTTAAGGGGGAGATGATGAGGTGATAAACATAGAGGCAGGGTGAGATGAGATCTTCATATATGCAGTAAATAAGTAAGAGAATATTGGTCTCTCTCTTGGTAAGAGTTAATGCAACCGTGGTCATAGATGTGCTATTATAGTCTTGAAGATTCTTAAGTGATGCTGACTCCAAAGAGATCATAAAGTGGTTAGGATGATAGGCTTGCATGTGTAATTGTCGTAATATAAGTTATTATAGTAGGCTATTTGTGACCTCTGGGCGAGAATTTCGAGTATGAGTATTAGAGTGGTGAGAAGTAGTAACATCTTTTAAGTGAAAGTATATACAATGATATAGAACAAAAATTAACTAGTTGAGTTTGAATAGTTAATTATCGAGTTGTTTAAATAATTCGAATTTAGTGAGTTCTGATGTTCTGTTCATGTCTGATGGTGATAAATGCATAAGTTAATATATATCTCTACTCTAGATCTGAGCAGATTTGTCTACTTTGAGTTTAATTTGTGACTGTCCAAATTGGTTGATAGGTATAATGATGATTGGTTGATATGATTATTGATCTGATAGAGTTCCGAGTGTTTGATTCATAGTATGAATTCACCCTTAGTTACCCATCATTCAAGGATGAATGATGCCAAGGGGGAGATAATGTTAAACACTATAAAACTACCAAAATACCCATAAACGAGAGAACACATGCATAACACATCTTTCCAAATATTTTTTGGAAGTACGAGGCTAAAATCACAATCAGAATGAAAAAATATGTGAAAAAATGGTCTTGGTTGATTTTTAGAGAAACTGGATTGAACAACAATTTTTCGGATAAAAGATGGAATTCTAGAAGAATGCGCGGAGTGTCTACATCACAAACTTGTCACAAATTTGAACTTAGCAGTGATTCTAAAATTTTCTATGGAATTTACAAAGTCGATCAAAAATATTTTTACTAAAGAGTGAGCAAGTCCGCGTCGCAGACCTGGTTCATTGTCAGTCAAAATTTTAAATTTTTTGAGGGGAATTTCAACACTTTTCCCTACCCCTTCTAAACATAACCAATGACTAATATAGGTAATTTTTATACTAAAAAGGGTTCCAAAACCTATTCTAAAGTCTCTTATGCTAAAACTAAGAGAAGACTTTGAGCGAACAGGGTTCTTCATCTTCAAATGCAAATCAAAGGTATCTTCAAGAGATTTTCTCTTCTAGGTATGTAAGGCTAAACTAAAATATGAGACTGTTGTTCCTCGTGCTCTCTATATTGGGATAGAATGAAAGGTAAAGGTATTGAGTCTACATAAGTTAGTTTTTTAAAAATTACATAGTGAAAAGTATGTTCTTGTATACATTTGCAAAACTGATTATTTTTGTGAACTTGTTTTCTTAAAAACATGTTTTCAACCATTTATTTCAAAAACTATAGAAGTGATTTGAGTATATATGCATGAATAAATCTAGGAATGAAGTCTAGAGCCTTGATGTGAGGATGTTGAATGTGATTGTGATGTGAACATGATGATAGGTTGATAGAACTTGATGGTACCAAGAGTCTTCATAATCAAACTCAAATGATTGGTAAGAACCAATTGTATTCCTAACTGATTTTTAAATCCAATATGGACGGATATGAATGGGAAATTGATTGTATGGTTGATAGGCCAAAAGGCTTGATTGTGATAGACTAATGCGTTGATTAGAGTCCTTCTGAAACTCATGACTAGTATAGATGAGATTAGTTTTCATATGAACATTGAGTCTTTGGAGAAGTATTGAGCACTGAATTGAGTAAGTGTAAGTCCATATCAAACTCAATAACTACGTCTCCAAGCATAGGAGAGGATTGGAACTATTACGTTGGATGTTTCCTCTTGATAGGTCCCTGAAAGAATAGAGGACTCACTTGATTGGATCCATTATGGATCAATCTATTCTTACCCTAGCAAGGTATTGAATGATTGTGGAAACATCAATGGTATTTTTATACAATGACTAGCTCATAAGTGATTGTTGTTGGATAAGAGAAACTTTTAGATAGGTCTTGATAGTACTCTGATTTGATTGGATTAGATTAGATGGTTTATGATTGGTCACTGCCTAGTATTTACTCTTTCTTTGGACTTTTCACATCCTAATTGAGTTTCTTATCTCTTTAGTTGAGTTATCTGAGTTGATAGTATTCTACCTTGTTGCATCTTTCATTCTGCCATTTTATATACTTGTACATTCCACATATTGACGTCTATTGTACTGCATCATTAATTATGTAGAGACAAGTATTAGAAATCACCAACAAGCACACTGTTGAGAAGCCATGGCTTGTCATGATGCCATCTAGATAGTTTTATAGAGGGTTCCTAGACTCGATTTAGCCCTGGCTAACTACCCCGACCGGAGGCCAAGCCAGGAGAACTAGGGTCTCAAGGACTAATTTGGTACTAGTTCATGGATGGTTCAAGGAACCGAAGATTATATGCTACTTTGGGTCAAGGATTCAGCTAATTTCTTATGGATCCATGCACCTTTACCCACCCCAAGTGCATGTAGTTGTGCCTTTTGGGCTTAGGGAGCTTAGGGGGTATTTAGACTTAGATATTAGGGCCTCACAACCATGTACAACTAAATTGTGATCATGCTATATGGGATTTAGTTGGCAAAATTGTGCATGAGTGCACCTTCTAGGCTTTTGGGGGCCAAGTTAATGTATAGCCATATATATATTACGGCCTTTCACCTATGTACATCGCTACATCTAAGTTCACTAACTGTTATGGTATGGGCCTACTTCGTCTTTGCTAGTTGGTATCATTGTTCATCACTTAGGTTAGTTCAGCTGAGAGTTTGAGAATTCTCCAATTAGACTTGCTGCAGTTCTCTATATTTGAGTCTTCTGGATTTATTGTATTTCGCGCAGTTGGCTGATGATGCCTATTGGGTCCTTTTTCATGGTACTCACTCCTACATTTCTGCATCTTCCCATGGTATAGGTCCATGTGCTATCCGTACTGATATGTTGGGGATTCATGAGCATTTAGAATACACTTAATAAACATTGGCTGCTCTAGGTACTTTGCAGTCCCCTTCCATTTGATAGTCATCTTTTGTATCCAAACAATGGCCTTATACCTTGTAGTTATGGTTTGTATTTATTGTAGTATTTTTTGCTATATCTATCATGGTTATTATTATGTATATGTATTGATATGTGCCTGTGTCTATTGTAGCTCTGTATAGTTAACTTCTAAGTTCTGGGTAGGTTGTGGTGATTATATTATTGTATCTATTATATTTGAACTAGAGATTTAGGATAGGTACCCTGAGGTTGAGTAATTTCCTTTCTTGTAGGTGAAATCTAATAGGAGCCATCATGATTGGGATTAGATTGTGATAAGGTGGTATCGGAGGTTAAGGTTCATTGGGCTCATCTATACAAAGCTACTGTCTAGTAGTGTCCCATGGATAGGAGCGGAAACGTTTATGACTTATCTCTAGGAGGCTACAGGATGTTTAGTAAACTTCCTATTTTGTTGATTCTTGTCGTGTGATGTAGTCAATAGTCTGTTGACTTCCTAAAATTTGATTTCATTCATCCTTTCCATGCAGATGCCGCTAGAGGTCCATATTTGGGTTGGAGTAGGGTTGCATTATCAGTCCAAAATAGGGAGTAGACTCTAGAGATCATAGAGTAGAGACCAGGTTCCCATGAGTTTTCACCATTGGATAGGATGCCTGTAGGCATTGAGATCATGGGAGCTGCAGATATAGGCTTCGTGATTAGTTTCTTGATTAGTACTGACTATGTATTGTACTGTGAGAGATATTCTTGAGGATGGAACTTTATGATATATATATGTACATCAGATGTTGGTTAAGTGTTATGTTGTCTATGAGTTCTCTTGATAAAAATATTATATGAGAGACAGGTTATGACTGAGGTAATGTTAAGCATTAGCACTCTCTGTATATTGTATTCGATTATTTAACTACTAGTTTGACCTGTTGGGTTTCTTAATGCTGATGAGTATGCCATACTGATGAGATTTTGGGTAATTGTCACCGATGTTATGATTATACCCTGTTAGAGGCTAAATATAAGCCTAAACCCTATGATTTATACATATGATCATTTTGATACTCGACTGTTAGATTGGGTAATCTGATAGTAGAGTTACATAGCACTTGAGAGGTTCGTTGTTAGTTATACCCCCAGCTATACCTTATGACGTTATGGTTACAATCATGTTGTGGTGATTTGTCGATATATGGTTCTCCTATTTCTTTGGTGACTTGATTATGAGATGAATGCTACTCCTGGGAGTTTAGTTGGGTTGTCTATTGTTGGTTTGCATATTGTTGCATTATCAGTTGATCTGCCCTATGGCTTGTTATAGTTGTTAGCTAGGTTGGATAGTGTTGTCCGGAATCCTAGTTATAGTTATTAACGTGAATGTTGACATTGTATCAGGTTATATAGTATTAGGTTTATGGTTTCACATTTTTAGCTGCATTGATTAGCTTATCTCTTACTTGAGTATGGGTTTCGAGCTCCTTTGTCCTGGGTCAAGTATTCATATGGTAAAAGGTCCCTTTTATTAGTGCGAGATTTAGTATGGTGAAAATTTAGGATTGTGATACAGGGGTAAGTGATAGTGTTGGTGTCATGCCCTAGGAGGGTACTCGAGATGTGCTTGATACTTAGAGACTATTGCTAGCCTCCGAGAAAACCACTTGCCTCATCACAGTCATTCAATAATAAATTAATATATATCAGCAGAACACTTAAGAAAATTAATGAGATAGACAATCTTATTTAAATGTAGTCAAAATAAATTAACTAGCCTAGTGTGAGAGACTAATCAAACACATCCAAATAATCAATCCCAAATCTAGTCAATGAAGCTTCTACCTAAACAGTCCAGATGGTACCACGACAAGCCATGACTACCTAAAACAAAGAAATTAGAGTACTAACTCCAGCTAGATAAAAATATAAAAGAGTATCCTCTAGAAGCAGGTGAGGACTCACCAAATTAGTTAACTGCAATAGATCCTCAGCGGTGTGCCTGTTGATGATCTGTAATACCTATATCTACATCATTAACGTTTTACGCCCAAATGAACATTGGTGCGAGGAATGTACGAGTATGTAAAATGGCTAAATGAAATAGTTATAGCCATAGTAGTAATCAACCTATCAAATATCTATCTAAAGCAAGAATAAGGAGTAAAAAATGACCGATCAATGCAAATCCAACCCAATCTGAATCCAATCCAATCAGAGTACTATCAATATAGAACTTGTCTAGGAGTTTCTCTTATCCGGCAGTAAACACTTATGAGATAGTGATCGAACTACAATCCCATGGATGTTGCCACTACCTTTCAATTCCTTGCCACAGTAAGAAAAAATTAATCCATAATGGATTGGATCCAATAAAACCAGTCCTATATTCTTTTAGGGACCTATCAAAAGGAAACACCCGACTTAACTGTTTCTATCCTCTCAAACATTTGGCAACATGGTTATTGAGTTCGAGTTGGACTTACTCTCACTCAATTTGGTGGTTGGTACTCCTTCGAAGACTAAATGCTGATAAAACATCAATCAATTCCAATACACAACTCAGTTAGTCTCTTAATGGACTCTTTTAGTTCATCAGCCTTATCAAATCAATATTTCAATAATTCATCCAATCAATCCCATCAATTTTGAAGAGGGAATTAGACAATCACATAGGAGGACCTTCAATTTAGACAAATATTTAGGGATTTGTCTTTGAAGACTCACAGGACCATCAAGTTCTATCAACCTATCATCATGATGTCGCTCAAGTTACACCTCCTTTTTAGAGGATAAAACTGTCGCTGTCAAGAAATAGAACCAAACTAAGGTTATGGTCAAACCCATAATGAATACATAGACTAAAGACAAATTCACCAATATGAAACCCATATAGGTAAAAGACTCAATTCCCCAATGGGTAGAGGGTTTGCAATAATCAACAAAAAAATAAACTAAACTAACTATCATGAGAGAAAAATCAATAATATAGAGCAACTAGGATATTATGTTCCCTATGATTCCCCAACTCAGTATTACCGTATAACCTAATTCTTGTCTATTGTATAGCATACAGGATGATAATTTAAGTTTGACAAGCCCTTTGGTCAAAGGTTAGAGACGAATTTCAATATGCGACTTGGCCCATCTCCATTGTGTTCATTACTAAGCATTATCTATAAGTCCCAGTAAAATCTCTCCTTGGCCAAGTTCGATTAATTAGACGAGAGCATATCAATAGAATCATGTAAATTAATCTCTTTTCCTATTCATTACTACCTAGCCTAGTCCAATCAATAACACTAGGTGGGTTCAATGTTGGCCACTACTAGAAAACATACAAAACGAGGACAGTTAATTAACACATGCATATAAACCTTCCAAGAATTGTGAATATCCAATTTTACTTTGTTAGTTCTTCATGATTCCCGCAGCCCTAGTTGTGGATTTAACTACTCATGCTATGAGTAGATGAAGAATTATGAATTGAGAAGACATAATTAAATACGTACAAAATTGAATTAAGATCAGAGCAAATCCAAAGTCAATGGGAATCACAAGCTTGAAGATTGAACTGAAGTACAAGTGTTCTCAAAGACTTTCTCACAATATTTTCTCTCCTAGTATTGAGTTCTCTGAGTACAAACCCTAAAACTACCGAAAAGTGACGTCTCTCACTGAATAATGACCTAAAAAACCTATTTATAATAATTACAAATAAGTCCTACACAAATAAGGAAAACTGGTCGGCAAACTCCACGAAAGCACTCTACGACCAGTACGTAAAGTCTTCTACGGCTCATAGTCGAGATCTCATATTCAGCTACTGGAACTTTGGACATCTCTTCTATGACACCCCTTTACGACTCATAATGTGGTTTATGATCAATAAAAGGAATTTCGTCTAATGAATTTCCTACAAGTCCACTTCTCTTAACCTTAGGGCATGAAACGTGGTCTACAACTCATATCTTTTTCCACGACTCACATACATGCCTTGTAGACTTTAACTTCCCCTATTTGATCCTTACTGAAATTTCTCGAAGACAACTTTGTGACTCGTAGAATTCTCTACGACTCATATAAGATCTCGTATAATTAGCATAAACCAAAAACTTCTGCGATGTTTTCCCAAATCATGGCCAACCTATAATCATACAAATCTAAACAAAAAAACACATAAAAACCACAAATATCACATTGAGAACACACAAAATCCTATGTTTTAAGTATCAAAAGTGTTGTATTTTGGCAACACATAATCACACTCAACTTAAAATTATTGCTCGTCCTTAAGAGACGACTCAGTCTATATACATAATACAGTAACACACAGACCTCATCTCAATGCCATACATCACATACATCTCAAACTCAGATGCCCACACTAACTTTTCAAAATCGGATCAGTTAGCAATTTAGCAAACTAATACAAACTGATGCATATGATATCACAACTATGACAAGTAAGGGATTATCAATAGTCCATAATCACTGAAAAAGTCAAATGCTAATAATGCAATGCAAGTGCCCTCACAGAAAGAAGTCCCATACCTGACACTCAATGATGATTTCATGTTTAACCTTGGGACTGTGCAAAATGACTCACTCTCACAAAAGATATTCATGCATAGTGACTAATACCATAGGGTTGCCCCTATACTTAATGACTCAGACCTTTAACTAACTGGATTAGGATCATTTTAGGACTTTCTAGGCTTTTAATATAGGCTTAGGGGGCTTTAGTATGATATTTTAAGAAAATAGTGACTAAAGGCCCTCTCAAACTCAACTTTTTGCCTTGTTTTACACTTTATTTTTGCTTGTTTCGTTCAATCTGAGGCATCTTTTTGTTTTTATTGAACCTAGTACGTGAATTTTCTTCTTTTTATGCTCATTCCGAACTCACCCCCTTATTTTTGTTTTTTTACCCTTACACAGGACACCCTTAACTTTTTCTTTTAGCCTGTGTTAAAGTACACAATATCTATCCTCCTAACCAAGGCCACTTTTGGTAGACACCCTTAACTTAGGCTTTTAGCCTCAATCAAGGTACACAATGTTCAAGGATAGACCAAAGCCAAATTTAGGATTTTTCACTAGACAAGGCTAGGTTAATTAGGTGTTTTGGATAACTAGGTACATCTACAAGAGATATATCATCAATTTGTTTGGTTATTTTTAGGCTAAAGTTGACTATAAAGAACAAAGGCTTAAGATCCTTTCTTAATCCTTTTAATCTACAATCTAACTTAGATAAAAGGCAAGTTCTAAATTAGCACAAAATACATGAATCTAGCAAAATAAAATCACACTCACATGGCACAACATATATTAGCAATAAAAGACTCATAGATCATGCTTTTTATCTCAATTGTAGCCTTACTTATCATAACAGATATCGTCAAACACCTAAATACGCATGGTTACTATCTAACTACTAATCAAAAATTTTGGTGGGAATCATTTTTCAAAACAAAAGCACAAAAACATGATACATTCCAAAAGTATTTGTACTATATGCTAGAAATATTATCTAAACGTGTTAGTTCAACAGAAATTAAAAATTCATAGGGAAAAAGAACACAGACAGGAAAACCCAAAGATCAAAAATTGGGGTAGTTATGGACTATAAGCTACAAACTTCACTGAGGCCTATAATTACCCACACCCCATCGAAAATGATATGCATTATCCCTTATGCACAAAATCAAGCAAAAATAGAACATAAGGAGTCAAAATCACATATCTGGGTGCCTAAGCACAAGGGTCCACCTTAGTTTGCCTCCCAAGAAGCACTTGATTTATTCTCGTGGCATGACATAGATAGCTTGAGTACTCAGATTTCCTCAAGCTTTTGTGCTCTCTTATCACCAAACATTGCCTCGCTTTGGTGCCTATTAGTATTCTATTGCTCTAAAGTATTGTTGCTTTTTATCATGCCTCCTTGAATCTAATCTAATTGTATTGGCACAAATCCAAACTAACGATTAAGATATTTAATTATCATAGAGTGTTTGTCAAATCTCATGTTGTGTTGGGTTTGTCGAACTTAATCTCCTTCGAAGTCTCATCTTGTGCGTCCACCCTTCGTAGCAATTGATTAAGAATCTCCAAGATTCTAAAGTTCCCATCTTCTATATCATTATTACATGGGGTTGTATAGTGGCTACTAATCCTATCATCATTACGCATCCCAGGACTCATATGATAGCTTTCTTGAATGTCCCCTAGCTTTGTTAGCTCTTGTGTCTCCTGCATTAGCATCTCTAGATTAGCTCTGTTCTGAGCAAGCATGCTAAGAATATCTGTGTTTATTTTTTCTTGGTCGGAACTCATATCAACAGTGCTTGCATAATCTATTGCATGTCTATTCCTAGGCTCCCATACATTGTTCAACTTAGCTACCACGTTCAGTTGCTCAAAAATTTCTGCGAATGGTTGTTCTACAAATAGACCTCCCAAGAGGGTATCAGCACATGCTTAAATATTAGTATCTAGAGCTCGGTAAAAATGCTCTACTAGTATATTTCCCAAAATTTCATAGTCCAGTGCACTTCTCAAGCATCTATTAAACCGTTCTCATGTGGCAAGGATTGAATCACCACGGAATTGCTCAAAATGATGGATCTGTTCTACCACTTTGAACCTGTTTGGTTCAATAAATTACCTTGCAATAAAATCCCTTTGCAATTCTATCCACTCGGTGATCGAGTCCTATGAAAGCTCAGATGGCCATAATGTAGCACTAGCTATGAGAGACAATAGGAAGACACGAAGCCCCACAACATCCATAGACAGATTTTGTGTTCCCATTACACTCTTACAGACAAATGCCACATTGTGCAAGTGGCTATCTAGATTTTCTGATGGTAAGCCTGCAAATAGTCCACAGTTTTGCAGCATCTAAAGCAACCTACTAGAAACTGTGAACTTTGCGTCTACTGGTAGTGGGGGAAACACAATAGCTCCAGTCATATCCATAGCCATTAGGTTCAACCTGTATTGATTTCACTGGTACGCATTGGCATTGAACTCCGGAGGCTGTGGAATGTCCTCCAAAGGAGGTGCATTCTCATTCCTATCATGATCAATATTTCCTCGGTTCAAAGTTGCATTGGCTGCGTTGTTGGCGTTCTCTTGGGCAATTCTTTTTATAATTCGGTATATCTCTGGATCAAATGGAGTTAAGGGATTGCCTTGACTCCAAGTGTTGGGCATACACTACTTGTATACCTTGCAAAGAAACAAAACCAAAAACAAAAATAAAATAAAGGGAACTATGGATTAACTCTCGAATTACTAGTGAATTTAACTAAGTCTAGTCGTATTCCCCGACAATGATGCCAAATTCTTGATCTCGCCCAAGTTACATCTCCATTTTAGAGGATAAAGCAGTTGTTGTCAAGAAGTAGATCCTTGTCAAGGTTAAGGTCTAACCCAAAGTGAATACGTAGACTCAAGACAAATTCACAAATATGCAACCAAATAGTTAACCGACTCAATTCCCCAAAGGGGGTGGAAGTTTGCAATAATCAACAAGAAAGTAAACTAAACTAACTATCACAAGAGAAAAACTAATAATACAGAGAAACTAGGGTGTTGTGTTCCCCATAATTCTCAAACTCAGTATCATTGGATAACCTGATTCTAGTCTAGTGTATAGCATGCAGGACGATAATTTAAGTTCACCAAGTCCTTTGGTCAAAGGTGACACATAAATTTCACTATGCGACTTGGCCATTCTTCATAGTGTACATTACTAATCAATACCTATAAGTCCCAGTGCAACCTCCCCTTAGCCCAGTTCGGTTGATTAGACGATAACACATCAATCAAATCCTGTTAATTGATCTCTTTTCCTGTCTATTACTACCTTGGTCCAGTCAGTAATAATAGGCAGGTTCTAATGTTGGCCACCACTAGAAAACATACAAAATGAAGAGAGTTAATTAACACATGAATGTACACCTTCAAAGAATTATAAATTATCCGGTTTTACTTTATTAGTTTTTCATGGTTCCCAAAACTCTAGTTGTAGATTCAGCTACTCATGCCATGTGCAGATGAAGAAATTATCAATTGAGAAGACATAATTAAACACTCACACAATTAAATTAAGATCATGCAAATCCAAAGTCAATGAGAATAACAAACTTGAAGATTGAGTTGAAGCACAGATGTTCTTAAAGACTAGATCTCTCACAATATTTTCTCTACAAGTATTGAGTTCTCTGAGTATAAACCCTAAAAGTACTGAAAAGTGACGTCTCTCACTGAATAATGACCTAAAAAACTTATTTATAATAATTACAAATAAGTCCTAAACAAATAAGGAAAACTCGTCAGCAAACTCTACGAAAGCACTCTACGACCCGTAAGGTCTTTTACGGCTCGTAGTCGGGGTCTTTTAATCAGCTACTGGAATTTTGGACTTCTCCTCTGTAGACACGTAATTTTTGACTGAATCAAAAATTTTAATACGCTTTTATTATTATTGTTATTATT
>JAABOM020061448.1:0-11002 GCA_011800125.2 Solanum clarkiae
TCAACGTATATTAAATTAAGTTAGAAGAAATCATTAATACGCTAATTAATGGTGGGGTAACATGAGAAAAAATAATTAATTTTATTCTAATTTACTAAGTGTCCTTATAATATGGGACAAATATTTATAGAAAGATGCCCTTATAATTTGAGATGGAGATAGTACCTTTTTTTTAATTATCATATATTTATTAATAAATTACAATATTCTTCCATCTTGCCCTTAATTAGTGACTCCGCATGATACAATAAGATCACTGCCCCAATTGTTAGTGTCATAGTCGTCAATTAATGAGACTATTCTTCATTCTTACTATACACAAAATCAAAGTTGTGAACTTTCATGTCAAATTCAGAAAAGAAATATAAGGTAATGGATATACCTACACAGTATACCTAATTGAATTTTCTAAATTTCACATAAAAGAAAAAATAGTTTCTTGACATGAAAATGAGTAGAAGAAGAGCTGAATGAATTATTATACATGTTATGCAATTCTATACAAGACACATATGATTTGTCTATGAATCACAAGCTTTGATGAGCTTTACGAAAATCGGTATTTGATTTGATCGGTAAATTTTGAGTTTATAAAAATTGGTGTTTGATTTGATTGGTAAATTATCTTTGATCTTTCGATCTAGTGATGGTGTTTGGAACAGAAAAAACGAAAAAGGGAGTTTAGTGATTATAGGTAGACTGTATGGTGATTTATTTTAGAACTACTTGAGCTAATGGTACCCCAATGGTAGTCTAGTGGTGGTGAGTAATCGGAGAAGAAGAGGTGAAGTTTTCAAAAATTGTATTAAATATAAACGATTGGTGATCTGGTGGTGGTGATTTATCGAACAAAAAGAGAGGTGAAACTCTAAAAAAATTGTATCAAAATTGTATTGATATAAATGATAGTTGTAATACAATTTGAATTCAATATTATATATTATTATGAATTCCAAAGTTGTTATTTCAAAACAAGTATAATACATTTTAATAATTTAAGTTAATTTAAATAGTACTCGAATATTTGAAGTTCACATATAATACTTATAATATAATTGTATTTAAAATATTATAGTTATACAGTTATCATGTGCATTCAAATATGCCTATAATATGTATAATATAATGAATTTAAAATGTACTGCAATTGTCGTTTATAGTTATTTTTTATTGATAAAATAAAAAAATATTATACCTAACTTTCAAAAATTCAAGCACTATTTAAATTAAATTATATATTAGTACATTAGAATTGTGTCAAAAATGTATTATATATGTATTTATATAAAATAAATCTTCTAATTAAAAGAGTAGTAAAAATATTATTTGCTAATATTCCATCCAACATTAAGTTTTAAATTAATAATTAGTTATTAATATTAAAAGTGGAAGAAAGAGAAAGAGGAGCAAAAAAAGAAAGAAAAAGACCGATATGGCAAAAAAAAAAAAAAGAGAAGAAAGAAAAAAGGGAATGAGAAGGAGAAAGAATGGAGGAGGAAGAAAGAGAAGGATGTGTTTATTCTTTTTTGTGATTTCGAGTAAAAAATATATAACTATTTTTCATAAGCATAAAATATGTGTTAAAACTCGCAATTAATGTAATATAATATATTATTTAAATAAAATGCTCTAAATTATAAGCTTTGTTTGATATTATAAAAACAGAGAGAACAAATTATTATAAAATGTGACCCTTATGGAAGAGATCATTGATGTGTGCGTCTATATATATATGTGTGTGTGTATATATATATAGGAAAATGCATAAATTCCTCTCTAAAGTTGTCCCGAAAAATCATTTACACACTTTAACTATTTAAGTAACATTTTATACACCTATGCTATACCAAAGTGAATTTATTTGACCCTTCCTACACTAAAGACGAAGTGTGTTCCTATCACTCTCTTTTAGCGCGTCCTGCATCTAATATAATTAAATTTTATTTTTTAACTAAAATTACCATGTATAACAACTCACACCAAATTAATTTTTTAAAATTAAAATTAAAATTAAAATTATCATGCTGGAGAAATGGGGGAATAACAGCCCAGCCGATCTCACCACTGCCTACCATCGAACTCCCGCCGGCGAAACCCCAAAATCCTTCACTTCTCCTTTCTCCCATCGTTCGACATCGCTGGGAAACACCACCAATGATCAAGCAACCCCAGCTCGTCGGAATCCACCAAAACAACCCCACCCAAAAGCCACCAACACAGAATAACCACCCTGCATCTCCAAAAAATCGACAGTCGCCGATGTTTCTGTTTTCTCCCCCGAATCCACCACTCTATTTTCTTATGGCTAAAAACTCTCTAAAAAAAAAGAAGTTTACTTTGGAGGGGGTTAGGTACGATGGAAACAGATCCAAATGGGTCTTATATGTTCTGTTTTTCTTTGGGAAATTCCATTAAATTGGAGAAATTTCTAGTAATTTCTTCTCTTTATGGTCAAAATCGACGACTATTTTGGAAGGGGTTAGCCACAACTGCACGTCATTATTAATTTCTGGCGATAATTTTCCAGCATTGTGAGAAACAAAGATTAAGGATCGAAAATTACTGAAGCAAATACATAAATGTTAGAGAAAATGAGTAAGATTTTGAGTTTGGAACTATGACGGGGTTTTGAGGTGGTATTCTCTTCAAATTTTGGGAGTATTTGTTGGTGTAAGAGATCTTTGGGCTTGGGTTTATAATTGAATTTATCAAAGAAATCTGCAGCAAATAAAATAAGTATGATAAAATTTATAGATTAAGGTTTAGTGTTCTTGGAGAAATTAAATAGACAGGTGAAATAAAATGAGTTTGGGTCAATGAATCAAATTAGAATTCTTTATTGCAATCTTTAAAGAGTTCCAATAATCATCAACGAAAGAAAAGTGGCGATGGAGATGGAGAAGCAGAACGAAGAGCATAGCAGAACGAAGAGCATCACTGATACGCCCAAATTTATACCCCAAAAGGAATAGTAAAGCGGTCATTGATCAAATATAGAACTCAACCAGAGTTGTGGTCGATCCCACTGGGAATGCATGAGAATAAATCTATTAGCACCATTTTCAGATGTAATATTTATTTCCGAAACAAAAGTGCATAAAGTAAATGGGGGAATTTTGATTTTTATAAACTAACTTACTAAACAAAGTGACAAATGGGTGCAAAGACAACTGGATTTTAGACAATTAATGCGAAGCTAGGATTGTGTTCCCATGACATCTAATGCGATAGTCAAATCTAGTGGTAAGCTCATTCATCTTTACGTATACAAGATCTAACAAGTTATGGAATATTTAATTCACCTCTCGGTCCTTCTTAGATGCATATCATTCATCACTTTTCGGTCTCAGAATGTATACTTACGAACTTTTGTAGTCAATAACGGAATACTCTCACCTTTCGGTCTCTAATACTTAGACAAGGGTACAAACCCTGAATTTCTGTCGTAGAACTCTTTTCCTAATCAAAACATCCTTTTCGGGCATGTAATGAATAAAGGCTTACCCTAATACATCGACTCATCAAGGAAGAAATTATAATGAAGATTACCACGATATAATATACGCTAATCAATCCCAAGATTAACCCATATTTGTTTATCTTATCAATATATTTGTCATGCTTCCCACAACCCTAGTTGTTCGTTTAACCTAGCATGTTCACGAAAGATAACCCACAATAATAAATAGAATTCATAATGAAAAACTTACTATTGAAGAATTCGAGAATCCATGGATCACAATCTTGAATAAGATAGTAGAAATCCACAAGATTCAATGGAATTACAAGAAAAATAGTGTTTTCTTGAGTTTTCTATCACCAGCCGTCCAAGACTACCTAAAAACGAAATAAAAATACTATTTATATACAAGGAAAATCTAATCTAATTTAAAATAGAAAAAATCATATCAGTATGGACGCGGGCGACCACACGACCTATGTGACCGTTGACGGACCGTCAAATGGTCCGTGTGGCTATACTTAGGTCTTCAACACTTGCTCTGTTGTCACTCCTCATGTGTAGGTAAATGGCCTGTGTGGCTTTTGACTGTCTGTGAAACGAACCATCTCGTTCCCCTTTAACTTTTTGCGATACCCATCATCACCATAACCCACGTCACGGACCGTGGTTGGTCATACGGCCCGTGATAGGCCTCATCAGCTGCTACTTGTTCACTGTGCGTAATTTTCAACTGTGATTTGCTTTTACGTCACTTTGACGGCATGGGACAAGACCCATCTCACGCTTCATGGATTGTGTAATGCGCCTTGGGGATTTCCTTGGAAATTTTGCTCTCCGCTCTTGTGCCACGCCATCCTATCACTGCCAAGTGCGAGAACACAATGGGCCTCACGACTCGTGGATAGTCACATGAGCCGTGAAGGTCCACGTGGCACTTCGCTTGGGTTTGTCTCTTCCATTGTTGCCTGGGCCACTTCCACGTGTCTTTCTATGATTAGAACGATATCACCCGAGCCATGAAGGGCTCCGGATACCCACACTTTGACTTCTTTACATTCATTTTACTATTGTTCCACTACTAAAAACTGGTCAAAAAATGACGAAAAATAAAACGACGGAAAACAAAATGACGGACTGCGTCGCAAAATAAGCGACGGACCAAGCGACGCAATCCGTCGCTTTCTTATTTTTAATTTTTTTAAAAATATTTTAATTACGAAAAGTGACAGACAACAACTATATGTCCGTCACTTATTTTTCGTGGATTTGTATGCTGGAATTTTAAGCTTCAGTTGGTTGTTTAGTGTCCACCTATGAAGGCTATACACTCATTTACTGTTTTTACGTTGATCACTTATTTTGCTTATCCTTTCTAAGATTGAATAAAATGTGCACTTTGGGTTACTGTTTGGAGTTTCCTGTTAGTCCTTTAGCTCGGAATCCTGTTTGGCTACCTACCTTGGGGTACCTTGTTTAAGTCAAAATAAAGAAGCATGCCCGTAAGTGTTTGCACATTAGCTGAGTTGGAGCTGCTGATTGTTTTCTTCGAAGTGCAGATTTTCTTAATTTGAAAGTTCATTAGGATAGCCCAACTTCATAGAATAAACTTTGGTCAAATGCATCTGATTATGTGAAGGTTTCTTGTTTGTCTTTAATAGAATCAGTGTCCCCCTCTTAGTTGTTCGTCCTCCTCGTTTACTGCTAGTTATCAAGAATCAAGACAAGTATTAAATGTTTATACATCTGCTACAATATTTCATCTCTATCACATACTGTAATATCCCATTTCTGTCAAATGCACTGCTTCTCTGTTGAAAGTTTTATACTTTCAATGGGAGTGGGAATCCTTTGGCTCATTTGAGGGCGTACTGCGACCAGTTAGTGGGAGTTAGGAAGAACGGAGCGCTGCTGATGCGACTTTTTAGCAGAAGTTTAAGTGGGGAGACTCTATTATGGTTCACCTCCCAAGAAGTAAATCGATGGGCTAATTGGAGTGCCATGGCCAAAGACATCTTTGAACATTTTGCTTACAATATTGAAATAGTACCGGATCGTTATTCATTGGAAAGGATTAAGCAAAAATCAACGTAAAGCTACTGGGAATATGCATATAGGTGGAGGAAGAATGCTGCTAGAGTACAACCTCCCATGTCTGAAAAAGAGGTTATAGAAGCGTTTGTGCGCTCATAGGAGCCAGAATTTTATCACAAAATGATTTTGCTCGTGGGGGTGAAGTTTGCAGACATAGTGAAGGTCGGGGAACACATTGAGGATGGGTTGAAGACCAGCAAGATTGGCCGCATAGCAGCTTTGGCAGGAAGATCTGGGACGTTGAGAAAAAGGAAAGAGGACGTGTCAACCGTTTCCAGCATATGGGACAGGAGGAGAGCCCCTAGCAGCCACCCCAAAAGGTCCACCCCTCAAACCCATCAACAACCAACCCCCGCCTTTCTTGCCCAGCCAGAATATTATCCTCACCCCCAAACTACCAGTCTCCCCCACTAAATTGCTCCCATATACAGCCAAATTATTCGAATCCTTCCACCAGCTACCCAAGTCCAAATTTTCGAACCCCGCAGGCAAATCATCGAACACCGCCACATCTAGGAGTCCAAATCTCTACACCCCCTCGTTGCAATCACCCTGATTACCGTCAAGTACCTCCACCTCCGCAAAATAACTACAACTCCCCTAATCCAAAACCCCCTAGGGTGTTTACTCCTCTTGTCGAGAGTCGAATAAAGTTGTTTGAAAGGTTGTAGCTGCAGGTTTGATCCAACCTATCCCCCCGAAAGCCGTAGATACTAACTCTCCTTTCTACAGAAGGGATCAGATTTGTGCGTATCACTCCAACAACGCCGGAAATGACACTGAGTCTTGTATAAATTTCAAACACAAAATTCAAGACCTGATTGATCAGGACATAGTTGTTCTCTGCACTGTTGATCCTAATGTGAACAAGAACCCTTTGCCTGATCATGAAAGGAATACCGCCGGCATGATCAAAATGGAGGAAGATTGGTGTGAGTCCAAGAAGATAATACTAGAGTGTGCGACAAGTTTAGAGAAGAGTGTGGCATCCCTAAGCATCACGGAAAAACCAAAGGTGGAGATTCTGATGCCCTGCGAGATAATTGTTACAACACCTAAAGAGCTCCCTAAAAAGAAGTTTGAGATCCAGGTTTTCAATACAGTTGGAACAACTCAAGGAGCGAGTAAGAAGGCTCCACGACCCATAATTGAAGCAGAAGCAGAAGAGTTTTGGAGAAGGATGCAACCACAAGACTGTCCCATTTTGAAATACTTGGAAAAGGTACCTGGTCAGGTTTCTGTGTGGACCCTGTTGATGAACTCACAACATCATAGACAGGCACTTATGAGAGCATTTGACAACATCTATGTACCGGTGGGAACGGACAGTGATGATCTGGCACCGATGATAAGCCAAGTTACCCGAGGACATCACATTAGTTTTGGTAATGACGAGTTACCGTTCAAGAGGGTGATGCATAACAAGCCACTTCATGTCACAATCAAATCTGATCCCTTGGCGATATAATTGATGATAGGTGCGTAAATATTTGAATGGCTTCCTTCACCATGAATGACTACCTCCTATTCATTCCAAATGAATTTCACCATTTGATGAAGGGTGGAAGGTACTGCTCTTTCCATGTGGATCCAAGATCTACCTAGCAACACGTTGTAGCCGGTAACTATATCTATCACTTGGAATTCGACACTAAATTCTGCAGGCCCCACATAAATTGTCAGATTTACTGCTCCCATTATATTTCTTCTACCGCCATCAAATGCTCTCACACAAACCTGACTTTGCTTAATTTTTCCCACATCATAGTTCAACTGCTCAAGGGTGGACAGAGGGCAGATATTCAGGCCAGATCCGTCATCAATCAGGATGAGATTCAAGACTATCCCTCAGCATTTGATTGTGACATGAAGTGGCTTGTTATGCATCACCCCCTCGAACAGTAACTCGTCATCACCAAAACTAATGCGATGTCCTCGGGTAACTTGGCTTATCATTGCTGCTAGATTATTACTGTCCTCTCACTGATACATAGATGTTGTCAAGTGCTCTTATAAGTGCTTGTCTATGACGTTGTGAGTTCATCAACAGGGTCCACACAGAAACCTGACCAGGTACCTTTTCCAAGTATTTCAAAATGGGACAGTCTTGTTGTTGCATCCTTCTCCAAAACTCTTCTGCTTCTGCTTCACTTATGAACTTCTCTCTTATGACACTCATTTATTCTTGCCCACCATACTTTGAGAAAGGGATGAGGTTGAGTTACCATCCTAATGTTCAAATGTTCGTATATTTGGGCTATCCTACAAGAAAACAAACAGGTTAAGTCCTCCCCCGCCCATGTGATAATGAGTTGTTTAAATTATTAAAAATCCTTCAACTAACACATAAAGGTTTGTACCTGTCACCGCCAAGAGGGCCATTTCATCATTCATAGCCAAGAGGGCCATTTCATCATTTGCCAAGAGGGCCATTTCATCATTTGCCAAGAGGGCCATTTCCTTTTCAAGCTGCCAAGAGGGCCATATTATCATTTTCCAAGAGGGCCATTTCATCATTCATAGCCAAGAGGGCCATTTCATCATTTGCCAAGAGGGCCATTTCAGCTATCCTTGCCAAGAGGGCCATTTTATTTTCAAGCTGCCAAGAGAGCCATATCATCGTTCACCACCAAGAAGGCCATTTCATCGTTTATTGCCAAGAGGGCAATTGCATCTTTAACTGCCGAGAAGCCCATATCATCGTTCGTCGCCAAAAGGCCATTTCATCGTTCGTTGCCAAGAAGGCCATTTTATATCCAGTGCCAAAGTGGCTATTTTATCTCCAGCTGCCGAGCCATCACATGATCATCACACAACAAAGATTATTTTATTATGGCGAAGAGCGTGGCCAGTTGCTGAGATAGCCACGACATGATTATTAAGGCTATTTTATTGCCGAAAGGACCTTACAATGGCCTCCTCAATATTGATTCATTATCTATCATGCAAACGTGGATGTTTTATCCCCAGCTGCTGAGCTATCACATGATCATCACCGGCAAAGATTATTTTTATTATGGCGAAGAGCGTGGCCAGCTGCTGATATAGCCGCCGCATGATCATCAATATTATTTTATTTTTTCAAGCTGCCGACGGCTCTTTTCCATGACATGATTCATAAGGAGATTGAGGTATATGTGGATGATGTCATCATCAAGTCGCGCGAGAGTTCGGATCATCTGAGAAAGTTCTTCGATCACCTACGCAGGTATAACTTGAAGTTAAATCCTGCCAAGTGTGCTTTCGGGGTGCCCGCTGGTAAGTTATTGGGGTTTATAGTCAGCCGAAGGGGTATTGAGCTTGACCCTTCCAAAATCAAGGCCATCCAGGATTTACCTTCGCCAAGGACGAAGAAGGAAGTCATGAGTTTCTTGGGGAGATTGAATTACATCAGCAGGTTCATAGCCCAATCTACATTAATTTGTCATCCTATCTTCAGAATGCTAAAAAAAGGACGCATTAACAGGGTGGAGCGAGGAATGCCAGACAACTTTTGATACTATCAAAAGTTATCTATCTAATCTACCAGTGTTGGTACCTCTACGAGAAGGGAGTCCAATGCTATTATATTTGTCGATTTTTGATAATGCATTCGGGTGTGTGTTGGGTCAGCAAGACGAAACTAGAAAGAAAGAATGGGCGATCTACTATCTGAGTAAGAAATTCACCCCTTACGAAGCTCGGTATACCTGTTTGGAGAAAACGTGTTGTGCTTTTACCTGGGTTGCTAAAGAATTGAGGCATTACTTGTCTTCTTACACTACATGCCTCATATACAAGGTGGACCTGTTAAAGTATATCTTTCAGAAGGCGATGCCGACAGGGAGATTGGCCAAATGGAAAATGCTGTTGAGCGAGTTCGACATTGTGTACGTCACTCAGAAGGCAGTCAAGGGACAGACTTAAGCAGATCATCTTGCAGAAAACCCTGCGGGTAATAACTATGAACCTCTCAAAACCTATTTCCTTGATGAGGAGATATCATTCGCAGGCGAAGACATCCTTGAGGTGTACCCGAGTTGGCGGATGTTCTTCGATGGAGCCATGAACTACCGGGGTAGTGGCATTGGAGCAGTATTGATATCAGAGTCGGGATAGCATCACCGATGGCTGCAAAGCTGCGGTTTCGATATACTAACAACATGGCTGAATATGAGGCTTGCATTTTGGGAATGAGGATGGCGATAGACATGAATGTCCAAGAGTTGTTGGTCATAGGAGATTCAGATTTGCTGATTCACCTGATTCAAGGGGAATGGGCCGTAAAAAACCCAAAGATAGTACCATATGTACACCTGGTACAAGGGTTGTGTAAGAGATTTAGAAAAATTGAATTCAAACACACACCAAGGACGCAAAATGAGTTTGCGGATGCCCTTGCAACCATTTCCTCAATGATTCAACATCCAAACCTAACATATATCAATCCTTTAGAGATAGATGTGTGAAAAAAAACCAGCCCACTATTCACATATCGAGGCATGGCCAATGGAAAAGCCTTGGTATTTCGATATAAAGAAGTATCTGGAAACTGGGACTTATCCAGAGAGTGCTACTTCTGACTAGAAGAGGGCTACACGTCAAAGAGCAAATAATTTCTTTCCGAGTGGAGAAATCCTTTATAGGAGGACTCCAGATCTAGGTTTCCTTAGATGTTTTGACACTGCAGAAGCCATGAAGCTTGTTGAACAAGTACATGCCGGGGTTTGCGGAACGCATATGAATGGACTCACCTTAGCAAAGAAAATCCTCTGAGCTGGCTACTTTTGGATGACCATGGAGCATGATTGTTGTAAGTTCGTACATAAATGCCACCAGTGTCAGATACATGGTGATTTGATTCGTATCCCTCCTCACGAACTCAAAGCTATGAGTTCTCCTTGGCCATTTGTAGCTTGGGTTATGGATGTCATCGGTCCGATAGAGCCAGCCGCCTCCAATGGTCATAAATTTATTTTGGTTGCCATTGACTACTTCACTAAATGGGTAGAGGCAGCCTCATACAAGTCGGTGACAAAGAAAGTGGTAGCTGATTTTGTACGCAATAATCTGATCTGCCGATTCGGAATACCGGATGCTATTGTAACTGATAATAGTGTAAATCTCAATAGTAACATGATGAAGGATATATGTGGACAATTTCAGATCAATCATCGTAATTCAACAGCATATCGTCCTTAGATGAATGGAGTAGTAGAAGCCACCAATAAGAACATCAAGAAGATCTTAAGGAAGATGATTGACAGACACCGGGAATGGCATGAAAATGTTGCCTTATGCTCTATTGGGATATCGCACGACCGTCAGAACGTCAATTGGGGCAACCCCGTACCTATTGGTATATGGAACAGAAGCGGCGATACCGACCGAGGTAGAAATACCATCATTGAGGGTCATTCAAGAGGCTGAGTTGAGCGATGCCGACTGGGTTCACAACCGGATCGAACA
>JAABOM020061449.1:0-11001 GCA_011800125.2 Solanum clarkiae
ACATTAGAAGCTTGTGCACGTGACAACCAGGTCTTGGGGGATTTTTATCAAATTGAACTTTTATTTTTATTAAAATTCCGCGTTTTTAAGATTATAGTTGGGTTGTAGGCTGACTTGTCTTGGTGGGATAATACGAGCGCCATCACGCCCATGTTCGGGTCGTGACAAAATGAAATACCATAAATTATTTGAAAATTGTGTAAAAGAGACTCTAAATCACAATGATTAACGACTGAAAATATTTAACAATTTTATAAAAGAAATTTGATTGACCCTATTAGTTTCATATGTGTCACATAAATTGGAATAGAGGAAATAATATATAATATTTAAAAATGACATAAAAAGTACTATATATCCCAATAAATTAACTACTTAAAATATTTCAAAAAATAATTAAAAAATTTAGTCTGCTTTTCAAAATTCATATCTATCACATAGCGCGCAAGTACACACACATCTATACTAGTCCTGGGCACGTGCGTTACACGTGTATCTCATTGTAAGTATAAAAACTGCAAACTATAAAACAAAAGTGGACTTAAGATGTAATATAACGGATTGTATTTTGGTTCCCTGTGGGAGGATATATAATTATAAGAGTCTCAAAATAAGACATTGTGTTAACTAATGAATATAATACATTATTAAAATAGAGTTATCTAATCATCAACAAATATTAATTGCTAGCGAATCCTAGCATGTTTGTATTCTTTTGTTAAATACGGGTAAAATTATAATCAACCAAACATAAAGTCTAGAGTCCTAGAATATATATTCTTTTCCTTTAAACATTTTTAGTGGAAGAAGGATAGTTCAAAATTCATTATTTTTAAATTTTAAACTTGTTAAATTTTTAGGAGAACAATCAAACTTGTATGTAGCCTTTTTTTTCCCCTCTGTCACGCGTTTCAACTTTTTTATTCTACAAGTTTTAAATTCGTTTAGAGTAATTATACAAATTTGAAATGAAAAAAGAATTATATTTACCTATTTAATATATAGGTTATGAGTTAATAACATAGATGAATATTATACATATAATTGTCTGATCTATTACATCTTTCGTACAATATACATCCACTCATGAAACTCAGCCGAAATCCATGGAGAACACACATTGTCCATATATTTGTCGTAACCATTTTCTTTCAACGTTAATATAACATGCCTGAACCATTTACCTTGTAGCATTGTAACTCATTGGGGCCATTTTTCTTTGGCATCAAAGTAACTCGATCAAATCATTTTTGGCATTAACGTAACTGTGAATTTCGTATCAATTTTTCAAAACCAATGTAAATAAGCATGTTTACGTAATTCATGAGAATGTCATAATTTCCACAATATTAAACAACTCAAGTCAAATAATCACGACATATTTCTCATAAAATATTTAATTATAAATTTTATACGTGTTTTATCTTTTACCAAGATTATACACTTATCTCACCTACTTATTTGAAAATCAACTCCTTCCTTCAATTATCTTTAACTCTTATGCATACTGCTAGTGAAATAACAAAGTTATCTCTGTTCGATTTATAAATCAAGAGTTTAAATCATGAACTTGATCACTAATTTATGCATTAAAACATATTACCTCTTATTAAGGGGTCATTTAGTAGAGTCTATTAGAAAAATAATTAAATGTATAAATTTTGTGTATTAGTAGTACTTTGTTTGATACACTTATTAGCCTATGTGGATTCATTTGATAGGGTATGTAAGAATAACGTTGAATAGAATGTATTAGTGATGTCTATATAATTAGTATAGTCACATTAATTATGGAACATTTATTTCTTATGTATTATTTAGTTTAGTATATTAAAAATAATATATATTGCATAATATTTTTTTTAAAAAAATTATTTATAAAAATATCCTCCTCAAATATAATGGAAAAGATGTAGCAAAAGTTTTGAGGGGCAATTGGATATTTAGCCATTCATTAAAACCCATTGCATGCAAAAACCCCTTGCATAGTAATGCATAGCTCAATCACACTAGAGTGTATAAATAAAGCATTTTCTTATACATAAGGTGAAAAAGTGTACTACTACTGTATTGAGGTGTATATTGCTAAAATAAATAAAAATTTCTAGTATTAGTAATGGAAAGAGTTTTAATGCATGCATTAATATGATTAAATACACAATTATCCTTCAAAACCTTTTTAACATCTTTTCTACTTTGTATATTGAGGATGTTTTTGTGTGTGTGCATATATATATATATATATATATAACAACAACAATAACATACCTAGTGGAATCCCATAAGTGGGGTCTGAGGACGGTAGAATGTACACAGACCTTAGCACTAGCTCATAGAAGTAGAGATGTTGTTTTCTGGGAACCCTCGTCTCAAAAACCCATAAGCAGAATAAACTAGATATGACAAAAGGAAAGAAACGGAAAGGGAACAGAAAGAGCAATTAATAACGAAAAACGCATGACAACATATAAATATAGTAAAATTAACACATATACGGCAGATAATGAAACACATGATAAAAAACACAACCTCCTGCTACCCTACCATATCCCAAGGCTAGACATCCACATAACCTTTCCAACCAATTAGCCTACTACTTTAATTCGCGACCTCCACTCCTTTTTATCTAAGGTTATGTCCTCGGTGAGATCAAGTTTTATCATATCTTGTCCGATCACTTCCTCCTAATACTTTTCCGGTCTACCTCTACCCCTCCATGTAACTCTCAAAACTAATCTCTCGCACCTCCTAACAGGAGTATCGGTACTCTTTCTCTGGACATGTCCAAATCATCACAGTCTTGTTTCCCTCATCTTATCAGCCACAGGGGCCACCTCTAACTTCTCCTGAATGGTCTCATTCCTAATCTTATCACTCCTATTATGACCACTCATCCATCTCAACATCCTCATCTTTACGATATACATCTTCTGAACATGTATATTTTTTATTGGCCAACACTCCATCCCATACAACAAAGATGGTCTAACCATCATTCTGTAAAACTTATCTTTTAGTTTAGGTGGTATCTTCTTGTCACACAAAACTCCAGAGGCAAGCCTCCATTAGTCCATGGTGCCCCAATACAGTGCATGACATCATCGTCGACATCGTCACTACTCTGGATGATAGATCTCAGATACTTAAAACTTTTTTCTCTTGGGGATAGTTTGAGTGTCAAGCTTCACATCAATGCCTACTTCACCCCTTGCAACACTAAATTTGCACTCTAAGTATTCTGTTATGGTCCTGCTTAGTTTGAATCCTTTGGACTCCAAGGTGTGTCTCCAGGCCTCCAACCTATCAGTAATTTTAGTCTGAGTATCATCAATCAGTACTATGTCATCTTCAAATAGCATACACCATGGAACCTCCTCCTGGATAGATTACGTTAGCTCATCCATCACCAAGGCAAACAAGAAAGGGCTCAATACAAATCCTTAATGGAATCCCATCTTAACAGGAAAATACTATGAGTCTCCTCCTCGTTCTTACCCTAGTTTTGGCTCCGTCATACACGTCCTTGATCGCCCTGATATATGCCATTAGGACCTTTCACCTCTAGACACATCCATAGGACATCCCTTGGAACTTTGTCATAGGACTTCTCGAGATCAATAAATATCATATGAAGGTCCTTCTTTCTTTTCCTATATTTCTCGATTAACCTCCAAACAAGATGAATTATTTTAGTAGTCGACTACCCCCAGTAATAGACACTACTCTTATCACTCTCATCTCCGCCTCTCTCCCAAACCTTCGTAGTGTTACTTAGCAACTTGATACATCTATAATTGTTACAGTTTTGAATATCTCCCTTGTTCTTCTATAATAGAACCATTGTACTCCTTCTCTATTCATTAGACATCTTGACAATTTTCATAATAGCATTGAACAGTATAGTCAACCATCAGGTCCGATCTCCTTACCTCTCTTCATTCTACTAATAGCCTTTCTAACCTCCTTAACTCTGAACCACCTGCAATAACAAAAATCATGATGATTGTCGGACTGTGCCAACTTGCCCAGCTCAATATATCAATCTCTTTTTTCATTTAAGAGTTTATGGAAGTAAGCTTGCCACCTTAGTTTAATAGAAATATTATCCACCAACACCTCACCCTCTTCATCCTTGATGCACTTCACTTGGTCTAAGCCGTGAACTTTCTTTTTTCTCTCTTTAGCAATCTTATACAATCTATTGTCCCCGCCTTTATCTCTTAGCTCCTCATATAGGCACTCAAATGTTGTTGTCTTCACACTCGTCACCACCATCATTGCTTCTAACTTAGCCGTCTTGTATATCTGCTTAAACCTTCTCTTTTCATCTTCATCCCTACACTCTAACCACTTCGTGTAAGCAACTTTCTTATCTTTCACTTTGCCCTGAACTTCATCATTCTATCACTAATCGCCCACGTCCACTAAAGGTCCCTCTCAAAACCCTTAGTACCTTGGTATCTACCTTTCTAATGCAACCAACAGTTATGTCCTACATATTGTTCACATTTTCGCCACAACTCCAATCCTTTAAACTTCTCAACTTTTCTTCTATCTCTCGAGAAAGGGCAAGAGTAAGGCATCCCCATCTAATCCTTGGTTGGGCATAAATAACCTCCTTCTTCTTTTCTCTCCTGAGCTGTAAATAAATCACTAAAAGCCTATGTTTAGTGGAAATATTTTCACTCGAAATAACCTTGTAATTTTTACATAGACTCCTATCGCCCTTTCGAGAAGTAGGTAATCTATTTGAGTCTTAGCTATCGTACTAAAGAAGGTAATCAAGTGATTTTCCCTCTTCGGGAAACATGAGTTAGCAATAACTAACTCAAAGACATTGACAAAATCCAAGAGAAACGTCTCACCTCTATTTCTCTCCCCAAAACCAAAGCCTCCATGAACATCTTCAAACCCTCTAGTGGTTTCCCCGATATGCCCATTAAATTCACTCCCAATGAAGATTTTTTTTGTCTCCAGTATTTCTCGCACAACCTCATCCATATCTTCCCAAAAAAGCCTTTTGACTTCCTCATCTAGGCTTACTTGGAGTGCATAAGCACTAACTACGCTCATTATATACCTACCAACTATGAGTTTGATAAACATCATCCTATCATTAACCCTCGTAACCTCAACTACATAATCCATAAGGTCCTCATCTACTAGGAATCCTACACCATTTCTATCCTTAGAACCACCCGAGTACCACAACTTAAACCCATCCATGTCCCGAGCTTTGGTACCTATCTATTGTTAGAACCCGTAAGTCCTTAATTGGTTCAAATTGGTAAAGTTTGGGACCGAATGTAAATTTCTTATAAAGTTTGTCCTTAAGATTAATTGTTGGTGGGACCTTATGTGGTGGTTTATTTTGATTGGTCCAAGTAGAGGCTTGTGTACCTATATATGTATACTTATCTTGTACAAGGCAAGATCCTTTCAATACTTAAACAAAAATAAGAAGTAAACTGGGAAGCTGAAAAATACCCTCTCGGGTTACTGTAGCAAGAAAAAATTTATTTTTTTTTTGAATTTTTAATTATTTGACGCTTCAAACTTGGTATATTGGATCCCCCAAGTGGCGTGGAAGCTTTAGTTGGTCAAGAAAATGCTTGGTTTGACGGCTACGAAGATTTGAGTTTGTTTAAGAGGTTAAAAGATATGTTAATTTTTAGCTTCTTTTATGTAAATTAAAGGTTGTAGGAGTGTTAGGGATGTGTTAAATTGAAGGTAAATCATGAAAATAGGGTTGGTTGTTAGTTGAATTGTGAATTTCGAATTTAGGGTTTGAATTGGGGACAAGTTGGCATATGAAGATATATTGATTTATAGTCATGTGTTTATGTTTATTTGCCATGAAAATAGTCCTTGTAGGGTGAAAGAAGTGTTGGGAAACTATATGAATGTTTACATGAAGGTTAGCTTGAGTTAGAGTCTTATTGAAAATATTATGTTATGTTTTAATGTTGGGGGTTCGCGTTGGGCGTTGTAGTGATGTATTAGAGTATTTGGAGTATATAGGGAGGATTGACTATGATGGATATATATTTATATGAATGCTACCCTGTTTTATTAATTATGTCGTAATAGCGTCTTGTGGCGTTTTGATGTTGAGATGTTATTGGAAAGGGTTTATTGATGTTGTAGGTTATTGTTGTTGTTGTTGATTGATTATTTGAGCCGAGTTGGGGCGGCATATTTTAAGGGGAGATGCTACCAAAATTTTTATAGAATTTGAAACAAAGTTAGGATTTAAGACTGATACGGTTGTTAATTGTTGGCGCTATTGTAATTTGTATAGACGTTGGGCATTATGAAGCATAGATTGGTTTAGTCTTGCGTTGGAGTTAGTTGGAAGAAGAAAATTGAGGTATGTAAAGATTTCTTATCTCTTGGCATGACTTGGTTAAAATTAGTCAACATCGTACATTTGAAAAATTCTTTTTCCTTCACAATTTGGGTTTGAAAATAATCTATGTTCATTCTTGGCCATTCTTATGAAAAATTAACTTCATCCTTAATTTTTGAGTTTTTAAAATCCATGACTAGTGTTCGTTTGACCGAAAGCTAAATAGTTTGGAAAGCTATGGATTTAATTGTTCCGAGATCACTTTAAAAATTATTTTGAAGCCTATTCTAGTAGTGTGTATGACGGAAATTAAGTAAGTCACTTTGAAATCACCTTTATGTGCAATTTGAACAACTTTGACAATATTTCATAAATGACTAACTTCTTGATTTCAAAAATGAACATTTTGCATAGTACTAAGTTTTGGAACTAATTTTTATGCATGTGATTCTCACGACTCTATTCGTGCCATTTTGGTCTCATTCACCGGTTTCCGGGCCGGTTGATATCGTGCGTATGTATAACTATATGTATGTATGTATATATATTTTGAAGTAGGTTGGATACGGCGGGTCGGTTTGCCCACGGGCCGGCTTTGCTTAGTTTGGAGACATAAGGAGGTGGGCTTGGGATATGTTGGCACTGTGACGTGTGGACGCATGGCCTTTTCGCCTCGGTTCACCTCTCCTACGTCGTGGGCGCGTGGCCTTTTCGCCTCGGCCCACCTAGGCTATAATTAGGACTTGTGTCGGAGATTTTGGAGATTTAAAAATTCCAGTGTTGGGTTGTGGTATGGAGCGAGTTTGGAGGTCACCATCGTTCTCGTTTGATATGTGTTACTTGATATTTTAAATAAAGAGTTATTTTGATGTTTGCACACAGGTTTGACTCACATATTTTGTTTTCTGGAATCTTACTCTCGTTTATGTTTCGCACTTTCTGCTTTACATATTCGGTACTGTATTCCGTGCTGACTCCCTTCCTTTGGGGGCTGCGTTCATGCCCGCAGGTACCGACGCACAGGTTAGGGAGCCATCTTCTTAGGATCTCTACCTACCTTTGAAGTGCTCCCCTTGTCTCAGGAGCAGGCTTTTGGTATTTATATGTACCCTTATTTTTTCTGTACTTTATATTTATGTATATTCGAGGGTATGACGGGGCCCTGTCCCATCCTATGATTCAGTTCGTAAGTTTAGAGGTCTGTGGATATATGTGGGTATGGGATATTACCTGTGACATGATTACGTATGTTTGGTACTTTTGTTAGGCGGTTCTACCACAGCGATGACCTTGTCGGCTTGCGTATGTATATGTATATATATGTATAGATATTTGTGATCTGCTGGGATTGCTGCTGCAGGTGTGGATAGTCAGTAAAACAGAGGAAACTCTACCGAAATTTTGGTAGATCCCTTAGTTGTTATAGTTGGAAATCCGAGTTAGTGTTTGTCGGGATGCCCAATCGGCATTAATCACGACCCATGGGTTGGGTCGTGACAGAAGTGGTATCAGAGCAGTTAGTCCTCGAAGTGTCCACAGACCGTGTCTATTACAGTCTTGTTTATCGGTGTGTCATGCACCACATCTATAAACAGGAGGCTACAGGACATTTAGGTGTTACTCTTTCTTCAGATCTTAGATCGTGCGTTAGAACGATGTTAATAGGGTGATTTCCCTCCCTGACAGGAATTATTTGAATTTCAGATATGCCACCGAAAGAGAAACCAGTTGGCAGCAGAGGAAGACCTACAGTAGTAGGTTAGGCCCGACGTGGTCGGAAAACTACCCGGGCTCGTGATCAGCCGGAGCCGGAGATTGTATTCCCGACAGCGGCCTCGGTCACCCCACTAGCTCCAGAGGGTCAGGCATCAGAACCTCTGACTCCCTAGCCAGGCGCAGAAATTAGGGAGCTGCGAGATGCAGTGCAGTTGTTGACCCAGATTGTGGCACGTCAGGCCTACAGAAAGGAGGCTGAGAGTAGTCAGGCAACCCGTCGAGATAGTTCCCGGGCCCGTGATTTCTTGCTTTGTGGACCACCAGAATTCTTTGGGTCCAAACCTTTGGAAGATCCGCAGGAGTTCGTGAGACGGATGCAGCGGACATTAAGGGTGATTGGGGCCTCCGAAGTGGAATCTGTAGAATTGGCATCCTATCGATTACAAGATGTTGCAGCAAACTGGTACGAGTCATGGCTTTCATCCCGAGGTGTGGATGCCTGACCTGTTGTCTGGGCAAGTTCATAGAGGCATTCCTAGCTCACTTTTTACTTCCAGAAATTAGGCACGCCAGGGAGGATAAGTTTCTAATGTTAAGGCAGCGAGGCTGGTCAGTTCGGGAATATAGTCTGGAATTAAACTCCTTGGCTCGATATGCACCTGCGCATGTTTCCAGCATGATGGATTGTATGCATCGCTATATTATTGGTCTGGATACATATTATGTGGATAGTTGCCTGGTACTGGCTGCCCAACCGGGGATGGATATTGCTCGCATTCAGGCCCATGCCCAGGGGATGGAGGACCGTCATCGAGGACGTCAGGCGGACAGGATAGACAATAGAGGGCTGCCGAAGAGGGTTAGATCATCCTGATTCAGTAGCAGGTTTCTGGGGCAGGCAGTCTCGATCGCAGCAGAGTGGGCCTCCTCCTCGACCAGTGTGAAGCACACCTTCGCAGACCCCCGATAGGAGACCACCTTTTACTAGTCAGTCAGAGGCGGGACCGAGTTCCAGCAGCCAGCAGAGATTTGCTATACCTCGATGTCATCTTTGCGAAAATTGACACCCAAGGGAGTGTTTTCGCGCTACAGGTGCCTGTTTTGTTTGTGGCTGTCAGGGCCTTTTGATGCGGGATAGTCCAAACAGAGTTGGGGCAGAGGGATCCACCCAAACTTCCGGAGCAGTTAGAGCTTCTTCTTCTGCTTCAGCGGCTATGAGCTCTACGGGTCGAGGTACCCCAGTAGCAGCAAGTCGCAACAGAGGTCGCGGTGGAGTTCTAGGTTCTAGCGGTCCTGCTAACTGCATTTATGCCCTAGCTAGCAGACAAGACTAGGAGGCGCCGCCTAATGTTATCACAGGTACATTATTTATTTGTTCTCGGGCTATGTATGTGCTGATTGATCCTGATTCCACTTTATCGTATATTTCCCCATTGGTTGCATGCACAATTTATATAGAGTCTGAACCTATAGAGCCTTGTGAGGTTACGACACTGGTAGGTGCGTCTATTATAGTTAACAGAGTTTATAG
Organism: Solanum clarkiae; assembly: GCA_011800125.2. NCBI lineage: Eukaryota > Viridiplantae > Streptophyta > Magnoliopsida > Solanales > Solanaceae > Solanum > Solanum clarkiae. The sequence continues at coordinate 9,597 of JAABOM020061449.1, forward strand.
AAACTGCCCGCTATCTGTTCTTGACCGCTGTACTCTGGCTGATTTGATAGAGCTAGATATGACAGATTTTGATGTAATTATGGGTATGGATTGGCTAGCTTCTTGCTACGCTAAGGTTGATTGTCAAAAGAAGTTAGTTCAATTTTAGTTTCCCCGAGAACTAGTTCTGGAATGGTCGGGTAACATTGCAACGCCGAGGGGTAAGTTTATTTCGTACCTCAAGGCCAGCAGGATGATCAAAAAAGGTGTCTTTATCACCTAGTTTGGGTGCATGATGTGAATGCCGAGCCTCCGACTCTCCAGTTCGTTCCTGTAGTTAGTGAATTTCCGAACGTATTTTCGGATGAGCTTCCCGGTCTTCCTCCGGAGCGAAAAGTGGAGTTTGCTATAGATTTATTGCCCGACACTAAACCTATCTCGATCCTTCTGTATAAATGGCGCCAGCCGAGTTGAAGGAATTGAAGGAGCAGCTCAAGGATTTGTTAGAAAAAGGCTTTGTTCGTTCTAGCACCTCTCCTTGGGGAGCTCCGGTATTATTCGTGAGGAAGAAGGACGGGTCGTTGCGGATTTGTATTGACTACCGGCAGCTGAACAAGGTAACTGTTAAGAATAAATACCCCCTCCCCAGGATTGATGATCTGTTTGACCAGTTGCAGGGAGCTAGGTATTTCTCAAAGATAGACCTGCGATCAGGGTATCACCAGGTGCAGGTGCGGGAAGAAGATATTTCTAAAACAGCATTCAGAACCCGCTACGGACATTATGAATTCAGAGTTATGTCCTTCAGGCTAAAAAATGCTCCAGCGGTGTTTATGGACCTTATGAACCGAGTGTTCAAACCATTCTTGGATGTGTTTGTGATTGTGTTCATTGACGACATCCTAGTATATTCAAGATCTGAGGAGGATCATGCAGATCACCTGAGAACTGTCCTTGGCATTCTTCGTCGCCAAAAATTATATGCAAAATTCTTGAAATGCAAGTTTTGGCTATCTTCGATGGCATTCTTGGGCCATGTCATAGGAGCTGAAGGCGTCCGGGTAGATTTTTAGAAAATTGAGGCCGTAAAGAGTTGGCCTAGGCCCATAATGCCGATGGAGGTACGTAGCTTTTTGGGGCTGGTGGATTACTACAAGAGATTTGTAGAGAAATTTGCTTCGATTACAGCGCCCTTGACAAAGCTAACGCAAAAAGGGACGAAGTTCCAGCGGTTCGATGCTTGTGAGCTTAGCTTTCAGATGTTGAAGAAAAAATTGACTATAGCTCCAGTTCTGACCTTGCCTGATGGTCCAGACGGGTACGTAGTTTATTGTGATGTTTCCCGTGTTGATTTGGGGTGTGTATTAATGCAGCACGGCAAAGTGATAGCCTATGCTTCCCGGCAGCTCAAGAAGCACGAGCAGAA
>JAABOM020061450.1:0-11001 GCA_011800125.2 Solanum clarkiae
ACTGGGAAGTTCGGTTTAAAATGTGATTAAGTGCCCCTATCGGGCACTGGTCGCGACCCTCGGTTGGGTCGTGACAGGTAAAAGGGTTTGGGGAAAGGGAATGGGAGGAAAATTGGGACGGGAACAGTCACTGGGGAAGGGGAAAAGGGTTTGGGGAAAAGGGGACGGCGCCGGGGGAAGGGGAGAGGGTTTTGGGAAAGGGGGAATGGGTGGGTTGGGTTTGGGATTAAGGGAAATGGGAAATGGGAAATGGAAGAAGAAGACGGGATGGAGGATATAAGGGACACGTGCAGCACACGCGCCCGTATTTGATTAAATTTCTTTTTGAAAAAAAAATTATTTATAAATTATTAAAAATAAAAATAAAGCTCGATTATTAATTTGACACCGTGGAGGGTAAAAATTGGGTGTCAACAATAACATTGCTAACCTTTTTTGTAATGACAAATTTGTCCCTAATTTAAACATTTTAGGATGAAATAATTTTTGTATATAAAAAATATCCATTAGTGACAAAATTATATTTGTTTAACTACGAAATACATATAATTTTAGAGACAAATGATGTCGTCACTGATTGAACTAAATAATTAGTGACAACATAATTTTTTCGGTGATAATAACATTTTTGTGACAAAACCGAACAATCAACTACAAAAAAATTACACTTTTGGTGACAAATATATTTGTCACAAATATTGATGCAATTAGGGACAATTGTACTTTTTGTAGTTAATATAATGTTTTTAGTGACGACAAGCTAAATCGTCTTTGTATACTTTTAGCAACCCACGTTTAGAGACGACTGATTGATAAATTTTTTTCATCACACAAGATCTTTGGTGACAAAATATAATTAATCAGTGACGAAATCATTTGTCTCAAATAATCAAATTTGTTGTAGTATAAGAGAGAAGAAAAATGGCATGGCATCAAAGTATAAATAAAAAGTAGAAAAGAACTCTCTCTTGACGCATGTTAGAATGAGCTAACCTGCACCTTGTCGAAAATGGGACAAGGACGACCACGGAAAGCAACACAAAAACTACACATCGAAAAAATTCTCCATGAAATAGAACCATCTCCTGCAATGAGAAATTACAATCCAATAAACAAAGATCAAGTTCACTTCAGAGCATGTCGGAGAACACATAAAACACACCAGAAGAACTTTTAACAACTGAAAAAGGGAAGATAGTGAAAAAGGAACAATGGCTGGATTTGAAGAAAAGCAATGAGAGTGATACTAAGGAAACCCTAGCAATCAATGAAACAGGATATCAGGAAGATTTACAGGAGATGCACAATGAAAATTCAATTTCCCGGATAAAACACCGGAGAAATCATGGGCGCCTGTTTGCATCGAATCGACTGACAACTAAAGATATGGTATTTATTCTTCATTGCTCCCATAGTTGTCAATGGAGATAAAGTGATGGAAATCCTACCTAAAAATACAACCGATGAGGATGCCAAATGAAAACCTTCAATGGTAATATATATGGTAGGGACTGCACCATCAATTGGAGCCATGAAAAGCTTCATTGGAAGTCAAGGTACATATTCAAGTAAACCAATTATTCTATGTCACCTGATGGATATTTTGTAGTAAGATTTGCAAATGAAAAGGAAAGAGATGGGGTTTATGCTTAGGACCTTACTATCTAATGAGGAGACCTATGATTATAAAGCCCTGGGTGCTGGAGTTTAACTTCAAAGAGGAGATTCTCACTACAATTCCTCTATGGATTAAGCTCCTAAATCTACCTTTGAATTGCTAGAACTTTGTTGTATTATGTAAAATAGGAAGCACTTTAGGAAAACCACTTTATGCAAATGATTGTACAATACAAATGAGTAGAATTTCATTTGCAAGAATACTAGTAGAAATGAATGTAAACAATGGAATTGCCCAAGAAGATCAAAATTCAGGATATCAAGGGGAGAGTACCTGAACAACAAATATGGTATAAATAGAAGCCAATTTTTTGTCAGAAGTGTTTACAAGTAGGACATTCATGTACAGAGAAAATAGTGAGGCCAATGCTAAAAAGATCTCAAGGACAAGAAAACAAAAGACTTGGAAACCTACTGCTAAAGAAGACAATGCACAGGACAAAGGAAAAATTACAGAAACAACAAAAAATGAAGAGGAGGTGGAGATGAAACAGCAAGCTGAATGAAGGAAGAATGAATGACAAGTGATAAAACACAAAGCAATAAAATATGGACCACTTCAAGGTCAAAACCACCAGAAAAATAATGTTGCAGGACAAGGCAAGAACACTTATGAGATTGGAGAAAAAGTGGAGAAGCGAGGCGGGGAGGGGGGATTAAGCTTTTCATTACTAAGTATAAAGTTCAATTTCTTTCAATCTATAAGCATAGAGTTAGGAATGATAGAGCTAGTGATGTGATGAATAAAATAATACCAGGACGGAAAGGATGTACAAATGTTGCAATGAATGTGAGAGGAAAAATATGAGTAATATGGGATCCAAATGCAGGTTGTTTTGTTAAATAGGAAGAAACAAATCAACGTATTCATGGGCATATTAATATGAAAACTAACGGTACGAAGCTCCAATTTACAATAGTGTATGGATTGTATACCATAGCCACTAGAATTCCATTATGGAACAGTTTACAAAATTTGAACACTCAAATCACAAAGCCATGACTGATTATGAGAGATTTCAACTCAATTTTAAATACAGATGATAGAAGCATAGGGAGCTAAGTACAGGGTGTAGAAACAAAAGATTTTAGAGAATGCATGACTAACTACAATCTGACTGAGCTAACAACAGCGGAAAGGAATTTTACTCGGACCAATGGGCTTGTATATAGTAAAATTGATAGAGCACTGGTAAATGCTGAATGAATGATGAATATGCCTCCGCTCCAAGTGCTAGTGATGGATCCTTTATGCTCAGTCCACTCTCCTTTGAGTATAAAGGTGGAGAACATATGAATAATCAAAAGAGGCCTTTCAAATTTTACAATTGCATAGTTCAACATCCTGAGTTAAAAAATAAGGTGTTACAAGGATGGCAAGTTCAAGCTAGGGGAATGAAAAGGATATGGCAAAATCTGAAACAAGAAGGGAAATGAGCAGAATAAATCACAACGAATACAGAGGAGTCACAGACAAAGTACAATAGATAAGAAGGGACTTGGAAAACATTCAAAGTCAAATGAAGAACATTCCTATCCCATAGGATGTACCGGACACAAAGAAGAAGATAAGGGAGCAACTAATTAAATCTCAACAGAGAAAACAAACAATAAATAAAAATCTAGAATACAATGGCTTGAGCTAGGAGACTCAAACACAAAGTTCTTTTACGCTAGCATGAAAAGCAGGAAAGCTCAGAACCAGATAATAATGCTCACCAAGAAGGATAGCACAGTAATCAAAGATTACTGACGAGATTATCATAGAGGCTATAGATTTTTATCAAAAGCTTCTAGGACAATCAACATCTCATATGCCAGCAACAAATCAGATAGCAATAAAGGATGGTCCAGTGCTCTCAAGAACACAATAATTGTCACTTATATAGCTATTTAGCAAAGAAGATATACTGACTTCTCTAAAATGTATTGATGACAACAAAGCTCCAGGAGGTGATAGTTTTAACGTTTATTTTTTTTTAGACATTCTTGGAAAATAATAAGAGAATAGGTAACCAATGTTGTGCTACAATTTTTTCAGACTACGGAGATGTATGCCCCTAACAATAGAACTGTAGTCACCCTCATTCCAAAAATACGACACCCTAGCTCCATTAGAGAATATAGACCAATCTCTTGTTGTACCACACTCTACAAAATAATCTCCAAAATGCTTACTCAGAGACTCAAGAGTGTTATGGAGTTCTTAATGGATCCTGGTCAAGCAACCTTTGTACCAAGTAGAATGCTCAATGATAAAGTCACATTAAGTGTCATATCCCTATATTTTTCCCTGACATGTGACTTTTGCAAAATAGGATTTTTCCAATTAAAGTGACATTTTGAAAAGAAATTTTATTTATTCAGAGTCGCCACTTGGAATTGAGTTTTGGTGTTCCAAGTCACCTTATTTAAATCCTTAATCATAAGAAAGTTGACTCTTTTATTATTGGTATGCAAACACAAAGATCGGGTAAGGAATTTTGTTGACCGAGGGAAAGGTGTTAGACACCCCTCAATTTCTGTGGTTCTATCATGGTCGCTTTTATCAACCTATACTTGTCTTAATTATTTTTTAGGATGAATTGTGTTAAAGATCCTTAATTTTCTCTTTTTTAATTATTATTATTATGGATTTTATGAGTCTCAATTTAGATGCGTCACCGCATTCTTCGTCTAGATGTTAGAGGCATTATTGCCTTTTCTACATCTTAAAAATTCTCTATAATCCAATTTTAATCTGGATTAAGAAAAAAGTTGATGATTAAACTCATTTGGTTGTGATATGTCACCACATCCTTGAGGGAAAAATTAGCGTCTCCACAAAGATGTGCAACCACATTCTTTATGGAGAATAATTTTTTTTATGATTATTAATAAAATGTTACTTTTTTGATAAATTATTGTTAATTTAATATTCTAAAAGAAATCGTCACTCAAATATAATGCAAAGAAAGATAAAAATTTTATTCTTATTATTATTATGTAAAGAAGAAATAAATAAAATTTTACTAAAAACATAACATACATTTTCATAACATTTTGTACATGCCACATTAGTACATGTTAGGAATTACATAAGCACCTACAATATTTTCTTTTGTTTTTAGTCATAAAAATAAAAAGAAGAGCCTACAAACTGAAAGTAATATTTTATGTAAAGAATCCATATGATTAATTATTTTTTGTCATTTCAGTTTATTAATCGTGATTACATACATCATCATAATTGGATACTGATTTTACTCAACATGAAATAAACTATTTAACAGTTTTACATTAAATTTAATAATATGCAATATCTAAATAAAAAGTTAATATGAAAGATTTGAACATAATTCATATGGCAATATCAAAAAAAAAATTAATGGATCAAACACATAAGAAATTGACAATTTTGATATGTTGCAATCATATTAAATTGGACAAGAAAGGTAAGTGTTACCTCTTGTGGAGAATAATTGCAAAGGGTAAAATACAATAGGAACCATGAACTCGAACCGAGAAGACAAACCTCAAACTCCGTCTTTTTTTTTAATGCTGCATAAGATTTTCTTTTTGGGTGTGTTTTTGGAGCGATTCTTTTTTCTTGGAATCTATGAGGTGTGTGTGAAGGCTGAAATATAGTTTTTTTTTTCTCTAGGTCATATGTGTGAGTATATGTGGAAATGAGTGTTTTCTTGTGTGTTCTTGTGTAGATGCTAGTGCATTGTGTATTCTCTTTTTTTTTTCAGCCGTGTGTGTGGTTTTTTTTTTTTTTTTTAGAGTATATTTGTTGTGTGTGAGGGATATAGGAATGTACAGGAGATAGTGGAGAGGATCATGTGAGGGAGTGCAGGAGTTGGAATTAATAGATAGTTTGTTTTTTATTTTTGTTTTGTTTTTATTTTAAAAGGAAAAAAGAAAACTATTTTAAATTAATAAAATATAGAAAGCTAAATAGTTAAAACCAAAATATAATTAAGAAAGTAATAACTATATTGTATTATTTATTAGAATCAAAATTTAATGGAAAAAACATAATACTTTTATAAATTTTCTCTTTTCTTTTAAAAAATGAAATTTATATTAAAATGTGACTCTATTTTGGTAATTTTTCAATTATTTTTTTTTAAATAAGCTTATTATAACTAAGATTAAAAAAATAATAGTATTTAACTTAATTTCAAGAATAAATATTTAAGTACAAAAAATATATATAACTTAGATTTGGTAAAAAGTTATGTGTCTACAGCTTACCTCTATTTGACTAAAAACTCAAAGGATTTGCAGACAAAAAGTAGACAAAGTGACAAGTTTTGACCGCACTCTTACTCGCAATGAAAAAAGATGCAACCAAGTCCTGGTTTTGGATAGCCTACATATCCCAGGTCATAAGGGAATCAGGTCACGTGTAGTTCAAGGAGATGAAGTGATGAGTTGGAAGTAAGGTGAGGCCCGTCGAGGCTCTAGTTCGCAGCTCCTATTTTTACATACAAATGAAAGACAAAAACTAAAAGAAAAGCAAGGACTAGATCCTATCTATATAGCTTCCCTTGAATCATCTCAGACTTTCATGTCTTTTCAAATGGTGGACTGTCATCTCATATGAACTTGAAGGTTAGCTTGTTTTCCAGGTAGGCTTCAACTACTCGATGTTGGAAACTATCCTTGTCTTCAAAACTAGCTCCTACTATTTGAATTGCAAATGAGCTTCAAAGTTAATGATACTTTGCTTTATAAACACGATCTTGAGCTTGACATTTGAATTGACCTTGTTCTGCAACTAGATTCTTGAAATAAAAATACACAAAAGTAATAGCACAAGATTTTTTCCCAATTTATAGCAAAGAAAATTTTGTGGGCATGAAGGAAGGAGAACGCTTAGCTTTGAATCAAGATTCTGGATGACTTGAGCTTTATTGCAACGTATTCTTCATATGCTTCTGACTTGTTCAAGTAACTCCATTGATCACTTAAATTGGTTCTGTCTAATCCAATCATCCAAGAGAATCCTGCTAGCCTAAATCCCATTATCCAGCAGGGTCCTGCTAATCTAGATCTCATTATCCAGGATGATCCTGCTACGCTAAGTCTCATTATCCAGGAGGGTCCTATTACTCTAAGTCCTATTATCCAAGAGGGTCCTGAGGTTAATCTAAATCTCATTATCCAAGAGGGTCCTAATCCCAATATTCAGGAGAGTCCTGCTACATTAAGTCCCATTATCCAGGAGGGTCCAGATCCCATTATACAGGAGGGTCCTGCTACACTAAGTCCTGTTATCCAGGAGGGGCCTGATACACTAAGTCTCATTATCCAGGAGGGTCCTGCTACACTAAGTCTCATTATCCAGGAGGGTCCTGCTACACTAAGTCCCATTATCCAGGAGGGTCCTGATCCCATTTCCAGGAGGGTCCTGCTAATCTAAATCCCATTATCTAGGAGGGTTCTGCTAATCCCATTATCCAGGAGGCTGCTGCTACACTAAGTCGCATTATCCAGAAGGGTCATGCTAATCTCATTATCCAGGAGGCTCCTACTACACTAAGTCCCATTATCTAAGAGGATCCTGATCCCATTATCTAGGAGGGTCCTACTACACTAAGTAACATTATCCAGGATGGTCCTGATCCCATTATCCAGGAGGGTCCTGCTAATCTAAATTCCATCATCCAGGAGGGTCCTGCTATACGAAGTCCCATTATACAGGAGGGTCCTGATCCCATTATCCAGGAAGGTCCTGCTACACTAAGTCTCATTATCTAGGAGGGTCCTGATCCCATTATCTAGGAGGGTCCTGCTAATCTAACTTCCATTATCCAGGAGGGTCCTACTATACGAAGTCCCATTATACATGAGGGTCCTGATCCCATTATCCAGGAGGGTCCTGCTACACTAAGTCTCATTATCTAGGAGGGTCCCAATCCCATTATCTAGGAGGGTCCTGCTAATCTAACTTCCATTATCTAGGAGGGTCCTGATACGCTAAATCCCATTATCCAAGAGGGTCCTGCTACACTAAAGATCAACAACACGAATAATTTTTTTCCTTAGTTTTCTAAACATGGACTTTTGAGATTTTTATTTGATTGGATCGAACCCCAACAATACGGCTGCCTATGTATCTAGTGAAACAAGAATTAGGTCAAATATAGTTCAATATGACAGATATTTTCTCTTCTTTTTTAATTTTTTTTACAAAAGGATTTCTTCTGAAAAGAATATTGGAATAGAAAAAATTTGATTGATCACGTCTTGACTTTAGCTGGTACCAACAATGAGTAGTATGCATGAATAACTTTCAACTCTTTCTAGGCAAATTTGAGGTCAACTTTGAAGTAAGTTCTATATTTCCAAATGATACCTCAAGTATACTTAAGTATTAATAAGATTTATCCATCTTGCATCTAATATGGGGTTAAAATTATTCATGTCCTCATGTTTCAAGTGCCTTACCAAAATGGAGTCCTAATTCACACAAAATAGAAGAATTTGGATTGTAGGACATTTTGAGAGTCACTCACATTCAGAAAGATGTTCAATGCATGAGATTGAGATACTATATGCTTGACCCTCATATAAGTATCCACTAATATGAGAACATCGAAAATGAAATCAAGTAGTACTTGCATTAGGCTAAAAATGTAGGCTTGGAATGGATAAGATAATCTTTTTGGATAAAGTGACTATTTTCTCCCCAAGCATTGCACTATGCTCTCAATTTATTTTCTTTGTTTTCACAATTGATCTTTATCTGCTTGGTACGAGAGAAGATAGTTTATAAGTCATTCAATAATATCATTATAATAAAATTGAGCAAATACCACATTAAGCCAACAAACACAATATATCCTAATAATAGCAAGTGTCAATCAATATAACAAAGCTTGAATTCTGGTCATCCCAGCAGAGTCGCCAGTCTATCACACCCCTATTTTTTTCCTGACATATGAGCTTTGCAAAATAGGGTTTTTTCAATTAAAGTGACCTTTTGAAAAGGAATTTTATTTATTTAGAGTTGCCACTTGGAATTGAGTTTGGTGTTCCAAGTGACCTTATTTAAATCCCTAATCAAAAGAAAGTTGACTCTTTTATTATTGGTCTGCGAATACAACGATCGGTTAAGGAATTTTGTTGACCAAGGGGAAGGTGTTAGGCACCCCTCGAGTCCCATGGTTCTATTACGATCGTTTTTATCAATCTATACTTGTCTTAATATTTTTTAGAATAAATTTTGTTACGAACCTTAATTTGATCTTTCTTCTTCTTATTATTGTGGATTTTATGAGTTTCAACTAAGATGCGTCACCGCATTCTTCGTCTAGATGTTAGAGGCATGATTACCTTCTCTACGTCTTAAAAATTCTCTATAATCCAATTTTAATCTGGATTAAGAAAAAAGTTGATGATTAAACTCATTTAGTCGTGGTATGTCACCACATCCTTGAGGAAAAAAATAGTGTCTTCACAAAGATGTGCAACCACATCCTTGATGGGAATAATTTTTTTTTATGATTATTAATAAAATATTATTTTTTTGATAAATTATTATTAATTTAATATTCTAAAAAAAATCATCACTCAAATATAATGAAAAAAGAGATACAAATTTTATTCTTATTCTTATTTTACGTAAAGAAAAAGTAAATAAAATTTTACTAAAAACACAATATACATTTTCATAATATTTTGTACATGCCACATTAGTACATGTTAGGAATTACATAGGCACCTACAATCTTTTCTTTTGTTTTTAGTCATAAAAATAAAAAGAAGAGCCTACAAACTGAAAGTAATATTTTATGTAAAGAATTCATATGATTAATTATTTTTTATCATTTCAGTTTATTAAATCGTAATTACATACATCATCATAATTGGACACTGAATTTACTCAACATGAAATAAACTATTTAATAGTTTTACATTAAATTTAACAATATGTAATATCTAAATAAAAAGTTGATATAAAAGATTTAAACATAATTCATATGGTAATGTCAAAAAAATATTAATGGGTCAAACACATGCGAAATTTGACAACTTTAGTACGTTGCAATCATATTAAATTGGACAAAAAAGATAAGTGTTACCTCTTGTAGAGAATAATTACAAAGAGTAGAATACAATAGTAACCATGAACTCGAACCGTGAAGAAAAACCTCAAACTCCGTCTTTTTTTTTTTAATGCTGCATATGATTTTCTTTTTGGGTGTGTTTTTTGTAGCGATTTTTTTTCTTGGAATCTATGAGGTGTGTGTGAAGGCTGAAATATAGTATTTTCTTCTCTAGGTCGTATGTGTGAGTATATGTGGAAATGAGTGTTTCTTGTGCATTCTTGTGTAGATGTTAGTGTATTCTCTTTTTTTCAGCCGTGTGTTTGTGTTTTTTTTTCGTAGTATATTTGTTGTGTGTGAGGGATATAGGAATGTACAGGAGATAGTAGAGAGGATCATGTGAGGGAGTGGAGGAGTTGGAATTAATGGGTAGTTTTTTTTATTCTTTGTTTTGTTTTTATTTTGAAAGAAAAAAAGACAACTATTTTAAATTAATAAAATATAGAAAGCTAAATAGTTAAAACTAAAATATAATTAAGAAAGTAATAACTATATCGTATTATTTACTAGAATCAAAATTTAATGAAAAAAACATATACTTTTATAAATTTTTTCTTTTCTTTAAAAAAATAAAAGTTACGCTAAAATGTGACTCTATTTTGGTAATGCTCCAATTAATTTTTAGACAAACTTATTATAACTAAGATGAAAAAAATTATAATATTTAACTTAATTTCAAAAATAAATATTTAAGTATAAAAAGGTATATAACTTAGGTTTAGTCAAAAATTATGTGACTACATTAAGCCATGAACTTGTTAAAGGATATGAGAGGAAAGGGATTTCATCTAGATGCATGTTTAAGATTGATATGCAAAAGACTTATGATTCTATAGAATGACACTCTTTAGAGGAGTTTCTTGTAGGTATGTAATTTTCAGCCACCTCTGTAAATTGGATCAGGAAATGTGTTAAAATAGTGTCTTACTCTATAATGATCAATGGTTCCCCAAGTAATGCTTTTAAGGCAAGAAGAGAAGTGAGACAAGGAGATTCCTCATCTCTATATATTTTTGTCTTAGCATGAAATAACTCACCAGACTCCTGAAGTCTTTGAGATGCAAAAAGCAGTTCAAATTCCACCCCAGATGTCAAAAACAGCAGATCATTCAGCTAAGTTTTGTTGATGACTTCTTGTTTAATAGAGGATATCTTGAATCTGCATCCATGATATACAACTGCTTCCAAGAGTTCTCAAGTGTATCAGGCCTCATTGCAAACAAAG
>JAABOM020061451.1:0-11000 GCA_011800125.2 Solanum clarkiae
CGCCTAACCCCACTCCTGATGCATCACAATATACTGTAAAGTCTACACCTGTCTCAGGTAAGGTCAGAATGGGAGCTAAAGTTAACAAGGTTTTGAGCTTTTGGAAGCTTTCCTCGCACTCGTCGCTCCAATGAAAGGATACATTCTTCTGAGTTAATCTAGTCAGTGGGGATGCAATGGAAGAAAACGCCTGAATAAACCGTCGATAGTACCCTGCTAACCCTATAACACTATGAATCTCGGTAGCTGAAGGAGGCCTCGTCCACCCTCTAACTACTTCTACCTTAGTCGGATCCACTCTAATTCCCTCTTTAGACACCACGTGCCATAAGAATACCACCAAATCAAGCCAAAACTCACACTTGGAGAATTTTGCATATAGTTTTTCCTCCCTCAACATTTGTAACACTATCCTAAGTGACTAACATGATCAGCCTCAATCTTGGAATACACCAAGATGTCGTCGATGAATACTATAATAAAAGAATCTAAGTATGAACGGAACACCCTATTCATCAACTCCATGAATGCTGCAAGGGCGTTAGACAACCTAAAGGACATCACTGAATATTCATAATGGCCATAATAAGTTCGAAAAGTTGTCTTAGGAATATCTGAGCTCTAATCTTCAGCTGATGATAACTAGACCTCAAGTCAATCTTAGAGAATAAAGCTTCCCCCTAAAGTTGATCAAATAAGTCATCAATACGAGGAAGAGGATATTTGTTCTTGACGGTCACTTTGTTCAGCTATCTATAATCAATACACATCCTCATGGACCCATCTTTCTTTTTCACAAACAAGACTTGGGCACCCCAAGGTGACACAATAGGATGAATGAACCCTTTGCTCAGTAAATCTTGAAGTTGCTTCTTTAATTCCTTCAACTCAACTGGAGCCATTCGATATGGAAGGATGGAGATGGGCTTTGTGCCCGGCTCTAGATCAATAGGAAAGTCAATATCCCTATCGGTAGGAACACCTAGAAGGTCAGTAGGAAATACATCGACAAACTCTTGAACTATCGGAATGGACTCCATAGAAGGTGGGCCAACATTAGTATCCCGAATGAAAGCCAAGTAAGACATACACCCCCTATCAATCAGTTTTTGAGCACAGACGTAAGAGATGACTTTGCTTGGGTAAGAACTACTATCACCCTTCCACTCAATTCTTGGTAACCCGGGCATGGTTAAGGTCACCATTTTTGCATAGCAGTCAAGAATAGCATGATATAGGGAAAGCCAATCCATCCGTAAGATAACATCAAAATCTACTATCTCCATAATAATCATGTCTACCAAGTATCATACCCAGACAAAGAAACAAGACAGGATCGATACACTCGATCCACCACTAAAGGCTCACCTACTGGTGTAGAAATATGAACGGGTACAGGCATACGATCACATAGCAAGTCGACTCCAAGTGAAAAGTAGGATGACACATAGGAGTAGGTAGATCCAGGATCAAACAATACAGACACAGATCGATGACGAACCAAGATAATACTTGTGATGACTGCATCAGAAGCCTCTGCCTTGGGCCTCTCTGGAAATGTATAGCAATGTGGTCCCCTACCACCACCTGTCTGAGTAATGCCTCTACCCCCACTCTGCGGGACTATGGACCCCCCCGCGCCTCTACCTGTAATACGGCCACCTCTATCTGTCTGAGCTCTGCCTTGCAATCTGCATGGTGGTGGTACCGGTGGTCTAGTCTGAATTGAAGATCTGGTGTAGGGCCCACCTTGTTCCCCTGATAAAGGACACTATCGCACCAAGTGATTAGGATCTCCACACCCATAACAAAGCCTCTGACTCTGGGACCGACTTGCGGATCCTGACGAACTACCATAGCTGTCTCGTGCTGTAGGTCCACGATGTATCTGACTACCCTCAAAAGCAAGTAATGATACATGAACTGGTACTCGACGCTGGGATGCACCACCCCCTCTATGGAACCCTCTACCTCCAGATGAGGTACCAAAAAATTGACCAGATGAAGGGGCCCTCTTAGGGTCCCCAAACGCTTCCCTCTCCATCATCTCTACCTCCTTAGCAGCACTTACAACAGACTGGAAATAGGCTCCATCTCTAGATACTCTAAACACTGCCTGTCGGATAGAATAGGTCAACCCCCTCACAATCCTACGAACTTTCTCTTTCCCGTTTGTAATAATAGTTGTAGCATGTCTAGATAGCTAACAGAAACGGGTCTCGTACTCGGCGACTGATAAGCCATCCTGCCTCAGACTCTCAAACCTCAGCCAACTCTCCTCCCGCACACTCCAAGGGACAAATCTATCATTAAAAGTAGCTGAGAACATCTCCCAAGACACTGTGGGAGATCCCACAGGCAAAAATCCAAAATATTTCCTCCACCATTCTCTAACTGGACCACGAAGCTGAAGAGTAACATATCGAACCCCGTGTGACTCGGCTAAACCAACAGTATCCAATAGCTCCCTATAAGTAGTCAAAAACTTGTGAGCATCCTCTGTCCTTCCACCCTGAAATTGAGGTGGGTTCATCTTCCTAAACATCTCATAGCAGCGCCGCTCACTCTCAGTCAATGTAGCCATAGATGCACCCCAAACCTCAATAACTGGGGAAGGATCAATCTCAACTCTACCCAATGGTAGTTGCTCTACCGGATCATGAACCAGTGGAACATGATGTTGATCTGGGGTCTGAGCTCCTCCTCCGGTTTGAGAACCGCCTGGCGTGCCTCTTGTATTACTGCTCGGACCAAGACTCTCAAGTACATTCAGTACCCTCAGAAAAGTGTCCTGCAATAATGGTGAGGCTTCGTGCTCTGAAGGGACCTGGTTCCCTCTAAGGTCAGTCATAGGCTCTGAGGAGACCTCCCTAGCACGACCTCTCGCTGGTGCTGCTCCACGAGCATGAACTCTGCCTCGAGCTCTACCCCTACCTCTAGCTGGGGCCTCGAAAACTGCCTCAGGAGCTACCTCACCTCTACCACCGAAAACAGTAGCTCTAGTCATCGCCACCTGTCAAAAGAACACAGGCATAATTAGTACCAACGAACATCACTACGCACGATAAGAGAGAATAAATAAAGGGAAGTTTCCTAACAGTCTCCATAGCCTCTCAAAGATAAGTACAGATGTCTCCGTATCGATACTTGAGACTCTACTAAGACTCAGCTTGTATACACGTGAGACCTATGAACCTAGGCTTTGATACCAACTGTCACAACCCGAAAATGGGCGTGATGGCACTCGTCTTTTCCCACCAAGACAAGTCAGCCTACAACCAACTATAACATTAGAATGCGGAATTTTAATCAACATGATAGTTCAATTTAATGAAAATCCCCCAAAACTTGGTTGTCACGTGCACAAGCTTCAATGTATTACAACAGATTCGAAAGAAAACACAAGTACTAAATGATATTGTCTCTGGAATACAACAAAATCAAAAAAATAGGAGTAAGTCAACTGGGATGGCAAACAGCTACCTCTCACAATCTCCACCGGAAAGCCTTGGACAAGGAAAACAGGGTGTATCACGACGATCCGGGCTCATAACCTACAAAAATATTGTAGCAATAGGGGTGAGTACCAAACATGTGGTACTCAGCAAGTGAACTAATAAACACAAAGTTAAGTAGTATAGAATACCGGTACCCCCCCAACACTCCCACCAAATCCCCACAACTACAACCAAACTTATAACCTTCACAATTACACCATTCGAAAACCTATGATAGTCTAATCCTCATTTACACCACTTTCAAGTCTCAGGGGAGAATTCTACAATTTATCAAGTTCTCGCTAATTCACAAGTGTCATTAAATCAATAACAAAACTAATTATGTAAAGACATAAACAAGTCAATGATACAATGAATAACCAATCTCATTAGCACTCCATATAATCATAACAAGCCAGAGCATTGTGGGACGAAAATGAATGCTGTGAGATGTAATGCAGTGCAATGCAATTTCACATAGAATGATGCAGTCTGTCCTACGATACACATCTACTAATCATAAACATGCCTCAGTCAGAACCCATGGAGGCCACACATGGACCATGTATCCACCGGAATCATTTTCCTTCGGCAATTTTCATTTTGTATCTAGCCGGAACCATTTCCCTTCGGCTTTTCTTTCCTCTTTTTTTTCACTAGCAGCAACCATTTCCCTTTCTGATTTATATTTCTTTTCTTGGATCATCCAACAAACACATAGTAAATGCACAATAATCATGTTCATGGAAACACAATATGCAAGATGCCTATGCAAATTCACATATTTCAAAGTGAAGAATGGGTAGTTCAATAACATAAATGTTGCTATATCCTCAATCTTAACACCATCACAACCTTAACAACATTCACATCTAAGTAAGTATCACTTCAACATCAATAACAAATAATCACTATTTCACATAAATAAATCCCCATCATTAATTCACAAGTCGAATATCAGCGTAGGATATCACCCAATTCAATATATTTCAATCAAAGCCTACATAAAACATTCTCAACACCTTACACAAGAAGCACAAGATTCTATATACTTGACAAAGGTCAAGAAATTCACTTGCCTTAGCCAAAGACAATCAATCAAGCACTTGAGCCTTCCCCTTCCCAATGGAATCCAAAGCACAAAGATCTAATCCAATAAGAATTTACAATTAAATTTTGAAACGAACAACACTCACATCACTATATGACCTAACCTAGACCCAAATTGTTTAATTTATTCTATAACCAATTCTATATTCAATTCTTAATTATACTAAAATATTAATTATTAGAAACTAAAAGTCTAGCCTTTTGTGACGCCATTGATTGCAACAATTGATAAAATTTTTACCTTTCTAAAATTCTCAATCAGTAGTCCTTTAATTTATCATTACATGTGTATCTAAATTTTTTTTGTGAACAGGATGCCTTTTTTTCTATTTAAATTAAATCTACTACGGAACAAGGGGAGACATCTTTCACATTTTCCAAGTACCTGCTACTGAGTCCATCCTATCATGTTGTTTCTCTAGATTCCTCACTGCAACAAATTGCAGTACCCATTTTTCTTGATATAAAACCCTCCAAAGAATATATATTTATGTATATGTTAAGCACACCAACTAAAGGCGCTAATCCCCAAATCCCTTTTGACTTTCTTTAATTCTTATCTTGTTTTCAACCTACGCACAAGCCCCACATACACTTGCTAACACTTATGGGGTCTAATTCTTTCTTTATGTAATATAGTTTAATGGTTTCCAGTAAATCAAAACCAACAATATGTGTATATATATAAGATATCATCCATTACCTGAGCACAAAGTGGCGCGGCAGTGGTAGTTTCTCCTCTTCTCCGTTCTTTTTCTTTCTCAAAGTAATTAGGGTATTAAAATAATCAATTCTACAAATTTTATTTTAATATACATATATATCTGAACCAAGGTATTAATAAATACAATTCAACCCCCCAAAATTAGGTTAGTTATCTAAATTTACTCCTAACTTGATTAATTATTATTAAATACTCCAAAGTACGCATTTAAAAAATTTTCGAAGGGATATTTTATAAAAACAAGAGGACTAATTATCAAAATGGCCTAACAGGTTATTACAATATGTGATCTATGTTAATTGTTAAATGGAATTGTTCAACTATGATTAGAACACATGAAAATGCTATCAACATTGTACTTTCGAACGTCGACCTTATATGTGTTCCATCAAAAACTACTATTGGTCGACAATATTCCCAGCCTCTAATGCATGCATCTAGCGTAATGAATGTATATAAAAGAGTGACCATCTTCTGTCTTTCTTAAATCCACTATAGTCCCTGGGTACGTTTTTTCTAATATGTATAAATATATTGGTATTTTCTCGTAAGACATAATGATGTCCCCTCGGAGTACACTGAAGGCCTTTTGCCTACCTCTCCATGCTTGCATATAACTCAGTATGATCTCATGTTCCCTCTTCATGTCCTTTCTAATTTCACTTGGTGTATAATTGATTTTGGGATCAATGCATTTATTTAACAACATTGTACCAAGCACAACACTTTTACATTGACGCTTCAACATCAGTCTACTTTTCATCGGACACGTATGTGTATCAAAAAATTTATGAATTTTGAACAATTCAGAATTGTTCAAACATGAAGACTTAAACATCCAGGTGCAGGCATTGTTGGTACACTGCAAACTATAACTAAAAAAACTATAGTAACAATGATTTTATTACAATTAACCACCTTTACATCATTTTTCTACCCATGTTTTTACATAACTTCTGTCTTTGTCAAACCTAATCGTTATACCATTACATTCTCAATCAAAAAAATACCTAGAAACTATATATCCAATACTCAATCAAAAATATTAGTCAAACTGTCAATAATTTAACCAAACTCCCAACTAAACATAAAGCATATTCCAGACATAAGAACAGATAAGTTTCATAAATAATGAGATAAACTCGACTACCACTAACCATGCTACAAGTCAAACTTTTTATCTAAATTTAACCATATTACCATGCACTACTCTAAGAACCCCTATAAAACTATTAGCAAACCCAACGCTAAAACTACATACCTTATAGGACTTGACCTTATCATGGTGTATTCGAATACCATTATCACCTCTACAACAATGTTCTTACTTTTGCAGATTTGATTCTCTAGAACATCATCATTTTGAGTGTTGTTTATGATATCTACAACCTCATTATCTTCTTCCACCACTGTTTCAACACCAGGAAGGCACATTGTATTTGCAAATGTATATGAATATGTCGACGAATCAGCAGTCCTTTGGTACAATATAATTTCTATACATCTATCCACTAACGTTATACATAATGGATACTTGGAGGAAAAATCCATATTATTTATTTTTTGGTCCAAATACACCTGGATGCCCATATAATTATGGATGCACATTGGTGGGGATTCATTGGTTACCTTATACTATAGCACTACATCAACAATGGTCATATCGATCTCTGTTTATGTAGCGATAGTATCAATAAAACCTTCAAATCAACTTGCTCTATTAAATATAACTCCTTCAATTTTGTAATAAATTTCATCAATCTCGGATGGAGTCAAAGATTCACTATTTTTTGGCTTTGGGGTATGCTAGAATAAAGCAAAATGGCCCTTTAAATTGTCTGCACTTCTTTCAATTGTGAAGTAGCAGTTAGTCAATGCAACTTTCGATGCTCATGATGGGTCATTCGGAAACAGTCACGCTATGTTTTTAAACATAGGGGTCAGGCTGCGTACATCCGACCCCCTTACCCCGCAATGGGCGGGAGCCTTTGAGGCATTGGGGTAATATTATTGTTGTAGACTCTTGCAAAATACAAGGTAAGGCTGCATGCTGCTCAATTTTGTAATCGACGTAGCGACCTGTGTATTACATACATCCATATAATGCAAAAAATTAAACAAAGAATTATACCAACTAATTGACAAAAGTGCAGTAACAAAAAAATTAAAATTAAAACATAACAACATTATCACATTTGGATATACCAACTCAAATCATTCTTTAATCAAGAACCAAATAACTACAAACATAACATTTTCTGCGTAAGTTTTGTTTCCATACATTTTTTAGCAACTCATTGTAACTATTTTTTCTTTTTTAATGTACGTGGATTAAATCTTTTCTCAATATTGTCATCTTCACATTTATGATACAAACTTTTAAAAAAATGAGAACCAAAAAATCAAACATTACCTACCAAAAAAATAATATCTAATAAATGCACACATTTAATATATGCTCAAACAAACTTTATACCAAGTCAACGATAAAATAAATTTTGTCTTTTTTAATATGAGAAAAATATAATCAATAAGGAGAACAAACCTGTAGCATCCCATTTTCCGCCATGCTGAACCAAAATGGAAACACAATCCATAGAAAAATTTGATCAAACGTAAGCTCAATCAATATATGTTTTAGTTTTTGAGACTTGTTTTCCTTTCTCTAAAGAAGCTTTCAATGAATAGTATTAATGATAAACAAAAAATGAGCAATACATACAAAAGAGAGGATCTTTCCCGTGTTATTTTGGTTGCTTTTTTCTGGTTGTACACAATGTTGACACCCAATTTTTACCCTCCACGGTGTCAAATTATTCACGGGGGGTTTATTTTTATTTTTAACAATTTTTAAATAATTTTCAAAAAAATACTATTAATTTTAATTCTGGCGCGTGGGGGCCATGCGCCCCCAATCCCCTATATCCCTTAGCTGCCTCTTCTTCCCCATTTGTTTTCCCCATTTCCCTTTACCCAAAACCCTAACCACCCCAATAATCCCCTTCCCCAACCTTCTTCTTCTTCATTAAACACACTCCATTTTCCCAAACGCCCATCCCCTTCCCCATACCGCCTTTCCCCATTCCCCGGCGTATCCCTCTTTCCCAAGACCCGCCTCCTTTCCAAAGTTGTCTTTTCCCTCTCCCAAAACCCGACGCCCTTTTCCCAAAAATGGGGCCGTTGCATTAATGAGGAGAAGTTATGGGGAGACTCTTTTTCTTCGATTTTAAGAAGGGAGAGAAGAGAGAAACGGGAGGGGGACGAAGAATCACAGAGCGGGTGGAGAGAAAAAGAGAAACCAGAAACCAGAAACGAAAGAGAGAACAGTGACAGAGGGAGAAATCGAAAACAAGAAAACCAGAAAACCAGAAAAATCAGAAACAAAAAGCCAGGGAAGTGGACGAGTTCGAAAATACCTTGGGAGGAGTTGAAAATACCAGAGATAAGGGGCAATCTGGAATTCAAAAAATCCTAGAAAGCAGTTTCGAGAAGCCTGTATCAATCCTAAGTCAAATTCTTAGTCTAGAACCGACGGGGTTCGATTTCGGTGTGTGTTCGTATTCATTGTTAAGCTCGTTGTCGTCCCCAGTTCGCTGCTCCGACGAAGGTAGTATCCCAATCTCGCTTTACTTTTCAAGTCTTGTATACTAAGATTGAATGTGACGGTCGAAGTTGTATCACAGTATTCTGACTTGCTTGCTGGGTATCCCTATTGTGCTGAGCTAATGCTGTAGTGATGTTGTTAAGAATTATATCCGAGTTGATGCGTATTAAATTGGCCGTGCTTGTTTATATACATATTGCCTATGTCCTGTTCTGTTCATCATAAGGTGGCTGAAAGATGTTGTTGTCCTGTTATTTATAAATCTATGCAAAATATGCTGTTATTTTTGCTTGATTAATAACAGTTCTGGGCTGTATTTGTGATGTTGTTACTTTCATCCTGACTCACTGACAAATTGCTAAAATCAATTTAGTGTTGAACTGATTTTTGTCGTAATGTTCAATCTCCAACTTGTTAATGTGCTTTGGCGATGGTTTTTCGGGTTCTGAAAGATACATTTAGTTTGATTTTGGCAAACACTGTCCACATAGCTTGCTGTTGGTGTGACATAACTTTGTAGCTCTAAGTGTTGTCAAAATTGAGCTCCCATTCTGTTTTAAAGTATTGAGAAGCACCTATGTTCTGTAAACCTTTTGCTTATCTCCAAAACATGTAATGTTTGAGTCTAAAATTGATATCTTCCGTGTAAGAATCTGGGTTTTCTTTTTATCATCTCGATTCCTCCAAGCTACGATTTTGTTAATGAGATGACTTTCATATTGATTGAGGCAGTCTACTGCTTTCAACTTGGTATACTGCTGCATAGCATTTATTATTTTCAAATTGGTGAGTATGGTTTGTCCTGGTATCTTGGTAGTTTTAAATTATGTTTTGCTTTGACATGAACTGGATTGCTTTCGTCTTAAAGTCTATTTTCTTTCTAGCATATTAAAAAGGATAGAACTGGATTAAACTTGTATCACAGTGACTGATTTGTCCCTGTTTGTATGCGTCATTTAGTTTGAAGACCAGACTGTTATGCTTCTTCTTGAGGTTTGCTGGGGTTTTATCATCTTTTAGGAAGGATATTAGTAAAAAAACTTATTCCACATGAGTTGGCTAGACTCCTCGTATCTGTTTTGCCCAAATTTTTGCTCAGTCCATGTTCCTTCTGTTTATTTCCTTAAAATGTCGAACCTGCATGGCAATGCGGATCCAGATGTCCAGACTATTGATTTACTTTGCATCCAACTCCTATGTATGTTTTGAGAGCTAATTCTGATATAATTATTTATTGCTTCGACCCTTTAAGGGTCCCATTTTCTCCTTGTTTGTTTAGAATAAAACAGGCTTCTTTCCTTGCCCCTCTTTTATTAATGGTTGTGAATTATTTGACGTGAGACTGCAATTAATTTCAAATCCCCGTACCCTGGTGATTTTGCCATTACAGTGTTATCTTGATCTTACTTGTCTCTTCATTTTCTTTTAATATTTGTCTAGATGCGCCTATGAGCTTTTTTGCTAATCCTCGATTTTATTTCTTTGCATGAAGAACATCCTGAGTCCATTTCGGACTCCCCTCCTGCATTTCATGGGGGCCATAGGAACCTAAACTATCTTTTCTTCAAGTCAGCCCAAAACGCATCAGCACAAGGAAAGGACCCGAAAGTCGCAACAAAGATTAAAATGGGATAAAGGCCCGAAATCATTAGTTCTCTCCTTTATTTTATCTTGTTTGCATGTTTGTAAACTAACATTATTTGTTACATTGGTTTCAATTTAATTAAATTCCCCGGCATGTCGAAATGTTAACATTATGCTTTTTTTTTTATTTGTTTTGGAAAAGTATGTGTAAAAAATAAAAAGATAATAAAAAATAAGATAGTGAAAATACAAAAATGTGATTTCATCATTATATATTTTCAAATAGTCGAATACTTTTAATTTAGTTGAGTCTCAGTCAAATCTTCTAAGTTGAGTCAAAGTCATCAAAAATTAATCAAATTTTCAAAAGCATTTAATATTTTTAAGTCAAAGTTAGTCAAATTACTTAATCGCCGGATAACTGTATTTAGCAGCCATTTCAAGTGCTTAAAACCTTCTTGAAATGGAAATGTGAACCCGA
>JAABOM020061452.1:0-11000 GCA_011800125.2 Solanum clarkiae
AATGATGCTTGAAATAAAACATACTTATATAGAACATATTACGTGTGTAGAAAGAGACCATCAATTGATCAATGGGTTTTCCACCTCCCATCCTAGGTGATTGAGGTATCATCCCCTCAATTTGGTTGACGGATCTACCAACCCCATCTAAGGTGATTGAGGTATGAACCCCTCAACTTGGTTAATGGATGTATCACCCCTATCTAGGTGATTAAGGTATCAACACCTCAATTTGGTTGATGGTTGTCATACCCTACCATCCATGGTGATTCAGGCATCACCTCCTCTACTAGGCATGTCTAACTTACAATACTATAGATACTTATCATGAAAACAACTCATATAAATATTCCTTTCATCATTATAAAGTCATTCAAATCATAGGTCATGCAATGGTTCATCAATATCTCAAGAATCCAGACTAAACATTTTATCAAACACTTGGTGGGTGTGTAATTCTAGTATAAAACCATGCAATTCAAGAGTGAAATCATGCAAGAAAACTTGAATTAAATCAACCCTCCAATACTTAGTAATACCCTCATGAAATATACAACAAATCCCTTCATCAAATCTTAAAATAGATCAACAATTCATAGCTCAAAACGTGCTTAAACAGTCACAATCTTAGAAAACCACAACATAGTTTGTAGTCAAACTCATAATAAGTAAGACCCATAAGTAAATCAACTTAGAATATTAAATTTGTGTAAAAAGAAGGTTGGGTACCATAGGTGGAAGGACCCAATGGTTGAAACCCACATATCTCAACTTTGGAGAATTCCTTGATGAAGATTGAGATAAGAACTGGAAGCTTGAAGGAATTCCTTAAGATCCGGAAAGATATTTGGCACTTGAATTTTTAGTGAAATGTTTGTCTAAGTGTTTAAGAGAGTATTGAGGAATGTCTTGTACGATATGGTGTTGAAATATGGCTAAATATATGTATTTTCCATATGGGCAGACTTAGGCCAATCCCAAAAGCCTTGGGCTGAGCAACAAAAATAGTCAACAAAATGAGCACCTTCGCGCCCTAGCCGTGTGTCTCCAGCGACGTGCACTACTCACTGGAATTTAATTTTTGGGAAATTAAAATTTTTATACAGTTGCTCTAAAATCATGGTTAGACCCACTTCCCACTCAATTTTACCCCTAATCACGAATATTAAGTTGGATATTTGATATTACAGATGGATTTTGAGATATATAGAAATTACAATTATGGGCATTTTCGAGGAACATTTTTGGGCACTTCTTGGGGTCGTTTGTACACTGGAGATGATCATGGCAAGGACAGGGTAAGTGATTTTACGGATGCATCACAAAAGATGAAACCCATTCTCATGCCTCCTCCTTCCTACCTCAAAGAGTTTAAATAAAATGAGAAGGAGAGCATATTCAAGAACTTTTTCTCTATGCTAAAACAACTCTCTGTCAATATCAACCTAATAGAGACATTAGAGAAGATGTAAGGGTATGTAAAGTTCATAAAGGACCTGATCACAAAGAAGCTACTGTGAGTCAGGAGCTCTCCTATGAGCTTCATCATTGCAGTACAATTACTACGAGATACTTGGTCCAAAAGTTAGAAGATCTCAGTGCTTTTACCATATCCTGCACCATTGGGATGTAGAGTTCGTAAGGATATTGTGTGATCTCAGTGCTAGCATAAACATGATAGACCTTCGGTCTTCAAGAAGCTAGATTGGGAGCCCTTACTTCGACCTGTATAAGGTTAGTGATGGTTGATCGCACGGTGAAGAAGCTTGTGGGGATACTTTATGATGTGCCTGTCAAGGTTTTTAAATTCATATTCCCTACAGATTTTATGATCCTTGATTGCGAGGTTGAATTCGAAGTCCTTTTAATCTTGGGGAGGCCTTTCTTAGCCACTAACGCACTTTAGTAGACATGGAGAGGGGCGGGCTAACTCAAGTTCAGGATGGGAAAAGATGAGGTCTCGTAGAACATCTATCAATATGCAAGAAAAGAGGATGATTTGATGGTGATATCTGTTATTGAGAGTGCTGATAATGATGTGCCAGAAGTACCACTTAAGATGAGATTGTGTGTCAATTTTTTGGAAGTTGTACTGATAAGCATTGATAGTGATGGCATCCCAGACAATGAGGAGATAGTGAATGCATTGAGGGTATCCTACACCTCTAGGAGCCAAACTAAGTTGGAGCTGGACTTGCAGAATAGAGAGTCACCACCCACCAACCCATCCATAGAAGAATAACTAGTGCTAGAGTTAAAGGCTCTTCTAGCACATCTGAGATATGCCTTTTTGGGTACCAACAACACCTTGCTAGTCATAGTTGCTACATATTTTAATGATGAGTAGGTGAATACCCTTGTTAGGGTACTTAAACAGTTTAAGAAGGGCATTAGGTGGATGATTGCAGATACCATTAGTATCCCTCCCTGTAAATGTACACACAAAATCCAGTTGGTCAAGGACTACAAGTTGAGTACTGAGCACCAAAGGCATCTCAACCCCTTTATTCAAGAGGTGGCGCGTGAAGAAAGTATGAAGTGGTTGGATGCATGAGTGATATATCTGATTGCTGATAGCGAATAAGTGACCCCAATTTAGTGTGTTCCAAAGAAAGGGGGTATCATTGTGGTCCCAAATGCCAAAAATGACTTGATCCCCATGCAACCAGTCACTAAACAGAGAGTGTGCATGGAATACAGGAACCTCAATGCATCGACAAAAAAATACCACTTCCCTATGTCGTTCATGGATCAGATGCTAGACTAATTGGCTGGAAAGTGTTTGTACTGCTTTTTTATGGATATTCAGGCCACAACTGGATCATCATTGCTCCAAAATATTAGGAGAAGACGACATTCACATTGCCCCTATGGTACCTTCACATTCAAGAGGATGCCATTCGAGTTGCGTAATGCGCCAGCAACATTCCAAAGATGCATGATGTCTATCTTCTTAGACATGGTTGAGGTACTATCAAAGTCTTCATGGACGACTTTAGTGTGGTTGGGGACTCGTTTGAAGATTTCTTGAAGCACTTGTATACCATACTAAGAAGGTGTGAGGAATGCCATTTAGTGTTGAATTGGGGAAAGTGTCACTTCATGGTGAAGGAGGGCATTGTGTTGGGCCACAGAATCTTCATCAAAGAAATTGAAGTTGATAGAGATAAAGTGGAAGTGATTGAGGAACTTCCCCCACCAGTCTCAGTAGAGGGTGTGAGAAGCTTCCTAGGACATGTAGGGTTCTACCGGCATTTCATAAATGACTTCTCTAAAATTGCACATCTATTGTGTAAGGTTATTGAAAAGTATACTATGTTCATTTTTGATGATGAATACCTAAAAGCCTTTGAAGGATTGAAGCAGAAGCTGATTTAGGCCCCATCATTATAGCTCTAGACAGGCCAAAGCCTTTGAAATCATGTGTGATACAAGTGGAGTTTCATAGGTATAGTATTAGGACAGAGCCAACAGAAGATATTACATCCCATATACTACTAGAAAAGGCCTAAATATAGCCCAGAAGAACTACATTGTCACTGAGAAAGAGTTGCTTAGGGTGGTCTTTGTGTTTGAGAAATTCAGTTCATATCTATTAGGGACCAAAGTTGTGGTGTACACATACCACTCTGCTCTGTGGTACCTCATGGCAAAGAATGATGCAAAACCAAGGTTGATAAGATGGGTTCTTCTTCTACAAGAATTCAATTTAGATGTCACTAGTAGAAAAAGGACAGAAATTCAGGTTTGAGATCACCTTTCCAAGTTGGAAAATGGGGCCAAGGCAAAGTTTGATGATGGATTGGAGAATGTTGACTCATCCCTAGATGAGAGAGTGTTGGCAACAGCCCATGATTTAATACCATAGTTTGCGAACTATGCAAACTACTTGGTTAGCGATATTGTGTCACCTGACCTAAATACCCACCAATGCCAAAAGTTCATGTATGATGTGACAAACTTCTTTTTGGATGATCCATACTTGTTTCGTGTATGTGGTGATGGGATTATTCGTTGTTGCGTTCCTGAGGTTGATATCATGAGTATTCTCAAGGCATGTCACTCGTCGCTAGTAGGTGGGCATTAGAGTAGAGTCTGGATAGAACACAAATCATACAGTATGATTACCATTGGCCTGTAGTCCAACAGTTTGCTAATGTGCTGTCAAAATATAGCACATTTGGTGCCTGAAACAAGGGATTTTGTGAGTTCTTAAAGCGACTTTTTAGTGTTTTAATGTGTTTTTGCGTTAATCTTCCACAAAAGTTAGGTTGGCATGATTTTGAACAAAAGTTGCAAATATTGCTGAAGCATAGGCCATACGAGCCTACCTATGAGTCATAGTGCAAACTACGAGTCATAGGGTGTGTTATAGCACGAAATAGAGACCAAAAATTCAGAAATCTACAAAGTAAGGGCCACTCCTACGAGGCCATCCTACGAGTCATATGACACACTACAACTCGTACAGGTGGGATTGTAGCAAGCATCAGAGAGCCGAAATATTGGACCAAAAACTGAAGGCCAAAGCTATGAGATAAGCATACGATTAATCGCACAAGCAACGACTTATACCAGTTGAATCCAAGATGCCAAGACCCTGATTAAAGACCCCAATTATGACTCATAGGTCACCCTACAAGTCGTGTCTACAAGACGTACCAGCTGTCAGCTATCTATTCTATATATTTTTTAGGATTTATTTGTGTACACTATAAATACTTTAAGTAGGGGTTTCTTGAGAAGAGGATGAAGGAGCTCACATCAGACATTTAGAATTTGTCTCTAAAATATTCTCTCAAGAATATTTTGGTTTTTCACTTTAGATTGTTGTTTTCTCTTTGAAAACCCTTTTTGGGTATTGCAAATCTTGTGCTATCCCTTTGGGAATATATAAAGCTTGTTGGTTTGCAACTTGGGTGTCTTAAACTTTCATTGTTGTTGGTAAAATTCTCAACTATGTCATTTATATGCATGATTGTGTGTTTTGCCTTAGCAATGAGTAGCTAAGCCCCCACAACTTGGGGTTATGAGAACTACGGGTAGTTTCTTGAGATCACCTATGTTGTTTGCACTTCTATGATTAGGGTTTTGTATGTATTGTCTACTTCCCTTCATTATTAATGTTGTTTTGTGGTTGCCAATACCAAACCCGCCTACTATCACTATTCCGACCAAGGTAGTGACAAATAAGAAAAGGGAAGTAGATGACAGGATTCAATTGATGTGTTCTCGTCTAAACAACGAAACCTGACCAAGGGGAGATCAACTAGAACAATAGGTAATGGGTAGTTGGCACACCATGCTAGCTGACCAAGCGCCATGGTGAAATTCGACCTTCACCTTCGCAAGAGGGCTAGAAGAACCTAAGTAATCGTCCTATATGCAAATCACCAATTGTAGTTATGTTATCTAGGTTAATTGAGTAAAAAACCATGGGGAACACAATTCCTAACTTGTCCCCAAAATTCAATGTTTTCTCGCATTTTAATTAGTGTCTATTTTTTTAATTTTCGAATCACAAAAAACCCCCATTTAGAGATTTTAGTCATAAATACTAGAAGTGGTTAGTAGTGAAGTGTTGTAGTCAAAGCCCTTTATTTCTTTTAGATTTGACCTAACCTCGGTTAGGTTAATTACTGATCACAACAGCTTTCTTATGGGAGCGTGAACATCATCAACAAAATTATAGCTCTATTGCTGGGGAATACGGCTAGGTTTTGTCTTGAATTCACCACTAGTTAGTTCTAGTGTTGATTTCTTGAATCTCATGTATTTTAATTTTGTTTTTTTTGTTGTTTGAGTTTACTTGCAGGTTGTGCTAGGTTGCATGCCCAGCACAAGGAGTCAAGGTGAACCCTTAGCTCTGATTAATTTGGAGATGTATCAACAATTCAGAAGAATGGCTCAAGTGAATGAGGATGTTGTGGTTGATGAGGACATCAATATCAATGAGGAAGACTTAAGAAGAGAGGATCCACCACCAAGGGACAACCAGCCACAGCTTAGAGATTTCAATACAAATGCTTATGGCTGGAATCAGTACCAATTGAACACTATGGTGATGAACATTACCAATTCTATAGTACTGCCCCCTCTACCAGCATATGGTAAGTTCGTGGTATCAAGTAGATTACTCCAGATGCTCCAAAACTGTGGCCTATTCATAGGGCTACCATCAGAGGATCCCCGTCATCATCTCCAAAATGTCGTCTTCGTGCTCAAAAGTGTCATGGGGACACAAAATATTTCTATTGACCCTATTGGACTCAGGGTTTTTCCATTGTCATTGACTGGCAATGCAGCTGTATGGTTGTTTGAGCATCCTCCAGTTACCATCACAATTTAGGCTGAGCTGGAGAGGGTGCTCCTAGAAAGATATTTCCCAAGGTCGAAGAAACTGAAGCTTAAGGACCTAATTAACAACTTTGAGCAACTGCTTAGAGACTCTCTTAGTACAACATGGGAGAGACTCACCAAATACTTGAGTATGGTCCCTGATCACAAAATTATTGATGATTCTTTGGTCGAGATCTTCTATAGAGAACTTGATGATAATAGAAAGGTTTGCACCAACACGATCATGGGAGGTGTTTTTCTTGATCAACTGTTTGAGCTAGTAGCCAAAAGAATGGAACAAGTGGTGAAGACCAACAGAGCATAGGGTTAGAGTGAGCATGGTAATACAAAGATTTCTTGTGTGTTACCACAACTAGTGAGCAAGAAAAAGTGAATGAAGAGATTATGGAACAAGTTGCTCAACTCCGTACGAGCATGGATTTGGTTTTGAAGCAAAACCAAGCTAGTGTAAAGGCAATAGGTCACCAACCCCTAATAACTCCTATGTATGATGATCAATTCTTTGATGAGGATGCATGTTATGTGAGAAAGCAAGCGGCAGGTTTTTAGAATAACAGCCAAGGATCTACCTCGGACTATTGGAGGCAAAGTTCCAGGAATTAAGGTCAGAACTTCAATCAAGATGGAGCATACAGAGATAATAGGGGTGGATACTATAAGAGAGAAAGAGTGTCAGATGCAAAATGGGGAAGAAGAGAAGGCTACAGGAATGGTCCCTCTGTGCCACCACATAATTGTAACTCCAGGTTGAGGAATTCGATAATTGAAGAAATGTTCACTAAATTATTGAAGTAGGCGGATCACCATGACAAGACATTGAAAGGGTTGAAGACAGATATTTGAAGCATAAATCAACAAATTGAGTCTCACTTTGTGGTAATGAAGCAACTTGAACGATAATTCAGGCAAGTATATTCACAGTTGAACTAATGCCAGAGGGCCACCCTACCAAGCAATACAATTCAAAATCCTAAAAATGAAAGGCATTGCATGGCAGTGATGACTAGGAGTTACAAAGGAATGATAGATTCTCCTATGCCAAAGGTGGAAAATGGGGACCATAAAAAGAGAATAAAGAAGGAACCCAAGCGTAAAACATGAAAGAGCGTTCTAAGATGTATAAAACTTTTTTGAGGCCTCCCTCTTCCTTTCCCCCAAATGCTTGGAAAGAGAAAGGAGGAAGGTAAGTTTGAAAAGTTTTTGGCGGTGCAAAAAAAGTTGTCAGTAGACCTTCCTTTAGTTGAGGCCCTTGAGAGGATGATGGGACATGCCAGATGGATGAAAGACCGAGTGAAAAGGAAACTAAAAGTGAGTCAAGACCTCTCCAAAAATGTTCAATGTTGTAGTGCCATCACTACAAAGTCATCGGTGCAAAAGCGCGAAGACCCGAGTGCATTCACCAAACCATGCACTGTAGGAGAACTACCATTTGCTAAAGTACTGAGTGATTTGGGAGTTAGCATTAACTTAATGCCTCTTTCCATATTCAGAAAGCTAGGTTTGGGGAGTCTTGACCCTATAATAGTCAAGAAGATAGAATAGTCAAGAATCCTATGGGGATCTTGTTTGATGTGTTGGTAAAGGTAGACAAATTTATATTTTCCACAGATTTTGTTATACTTGACTGGGTGATTGATTTTGTAGTTCCAATCATTTTGGAAAGACCTTTTTTAGCCACAGGTCGAGCATTTAGTAGATATGGACAAGACACTTCTCACTTTCAGTATTAGTGAAAAAGCATTGGTGTTTCAAGTGGGTCAACAGGATGGGGAGAGTCCTGAGTTCTAAGACATCTCAATGATTTCAATGGATGCAGATGATGAGGCTGAAATCCTGATAGAATTGACGCTTAGGGTTGATCCTTTGGCGGCCGTGTTGATGAGCTTTGATGGTGACAGCATTCTTAATTATGAGGAAACAATAAATGCTCTGAGGGTTTCATTTGGGCTGAGGAGACAAGCAAGATCAGATTTGGACTTATGCAATAGGGAGACTCCACCTACAAGGCCCTCTGTAGAAGTTACACAAGAGTTAGAGTTAAAGGGCATTACCATCGCATCTGAAATATGCATACTAGGGAGAGAGTAGTACATTATCTGTCATCATTGCAGCAGATTTAAGTGAAGCTCAAACAGAAGCTCTAGCCTCAGTTCTCAAGCAATACAAGAGAGATATTGGGTGGACAATTGCAGACATCATTGGCATTCCTCCAAGAATATGCACTCATAAGATTCATCTAGTCAAATATTACAAACTGAGTATTTAGAATCAAAGGCGATTGAACCCCCTAATGCAAGAGGTTGTGAGCAAAGAAATTATCAAGTGGTAAGATGCTGGAGTAATCTACCCGATTAGTGATAGTGAGTGGGTGAGTCTAGTGTAGCGTGTTTCAAGGAAGGGAGGCATCATAGTGGTGCCTAATGCAAAGAACTAGTTTATCCCCATGAGATCAATCACCAAATAGAGAGTGTGCATGGATTATAGAAAATTAAATGCTTCTATCGAGAAGGATCATTTTCCTATGCCCTTTATGGATCAGATGCTCGACGGACTGGCAGAAAAAGGATGGTATTGTTTCGATGATGGGTATTCTGGGTACAATCAAATTGTTATTGTGCTTGAGGATCAAGAGAAGACAATGTTCATATGCCCCTATGGTACCTTTGCATTTAAGAGAATACCCTTTGAACTTTGCAACACTCCAGCCACATTTCAGAGATGCATGATGTCAATCTTTTTGGACATGGTTGAAAATACTAATGAGGTGTTCATGGACGACTTTAGTGTCATTGGCTAGTCCTTTGAAAAATGCCATTTACATATGCGTGATGCATTGCAGAGATGTGTCCAAAGCCGCTTGGTGCTAAACTTGAAGAAATGTCATTTTATGGTAATAAAGGGCATAAATTTGGGCACAGAATTTCGGACAAAGGAATTGAGGTAGATAAAGCAAAAATTGAGGTGATAGAAAAATTACTGCCACTAATTTTAGTAAAAGGTATCAGAAGTTTTCTGGGCCATGCTAGATTCTATGGCCGTTTCATAAAGGATTTCTCTAAGATCTCACAACCCTTGTCTAAGTTTCTAAAAAAGATGTAAAGTTTTTATTTGATTGTGCATGCATGCACACCTTTGAAGAATTGAAAAGAAGGCTCACCACATTTCCCGTTATTGTAGCTCCAGATTGGTCACAACCGTTTGAGCTAATGTTTGATGCAAGTGGTGTTGCACTCGGTGTAGTATTGGGACAATGTAGAGAGAGGGTCTTACATCCGATCAATTATGCCATCTAAGCATTGAATATGGATCAGAAGATTTACACCATGATTGAACACGAATTGCTTTAATTGGTGTTTACATTTGAAAAATTCCTTCCATACCTGTTAAGAGCTAAAGTGATTATGCACACCAAACATGCGGTGCTCAAATATCTGATGGCAAAAAAGGATGCAAAGCCTAGATTGATCAGATGGGTAATTCTCTTGGAGGGATTCAATTTCGACGTGAATGATAGAAAAGGGTTGGAAAACCGGGTTGCCGATCACCTTTCTAGATTGGAAGATGAGGCTATGGTGTAATTTAATCATGGGCTAGACATTAATGACTCATTCCCCGATGAAAGAGTTCATGTAGCATCACATAATCTTATACCTTAGTTTGCAGATCATGCTAACTATTTGGTGAGTGATATAGTGCCCTCCATTTTGAACACCCATTAACGTCGCAAGTTTGTGCATGATGTAAAGACGTTCTTCTAGGATGAGCCATGTTTGTTTCACATTTGTGTTGATGGGATCATCCACATATGTGTTCTAGAAGCAGAGATAATGGGCATTCTTGAAGCATGTCAATCTTCATTGGTGGGCGACCATCACAGTAGAGCTTGAACTGCTTAGAAGGTGTTGCAACATCAAGATGCCCATGGTTTTGTAAAGTAGTGTGACAGATGTCAAAGAGAGGACGGAGCTTAACAAAGGCACAAACTTCCTCTGAATCCTATTTTGGTCATAAAACTATTTGAGGTTTGGGGCATTGATTTTATGGGACCCTTTGTTACCTCTCAAGGTAACAAGTATATTCTAGTTGCAGATGATTATGTCTACAAGTCGGTGGAGGTCGTAGCCCTACCAAACAATGACAGTAAGAGTGTAAAGTAGTGTGATAGATGTCAAAGAGAGGGCAGAGCTTAACGAAGGCACAAACTTCCTCTAAATCCTATTTTGGTCGTAGAACTATTTGAGGTTTGGGGCATTGATTTTATGGGACCCTTTGTTACCTCTCACGGTGACAAGTATTTTTTAGTTGCAGATGATTATGTCTACAAGTGGGTGGAGGTCGTAGTCCTACCGAACAATGAGGGTAAGAGTGTTATGGAATTTTTCCAAAAAAATATTTTTTCCAGGTTTGGTATGCCTCGGGCAATTATCAGTGATGGAGGTTCTCATTTTTGCAATCGACTGTTCAAAGCTCTCCTTGAAAGATATGATATGAAATATTATGTGTCAACCTCGTATCATTCCCAAACTAGTGCGCAAGTGGAAGTATCAAATATGTAAATAAAGCAAATCCTATCCAAAATAGTGAATGTGAATCACACTTATTAGTCAAGGAAGTCGAATGATGCTTTATGGGCCTACTAG
>JAABOM020061453.1:0-11000 GCA_011800125.2 Solanum clarkiae
TCAAGTGACTATATGATGATTAAGGGCTTTCAAGCATGTATTGAATTCATGAAAAGTATCTATGATGTTACAAGTATTAAGTTGAGCCTATTTCAAGATTTTTACCTCTTGTGAACCATTTCATGTTAAAGCAAGAGTCCATGTATGATTATAATCTATTCTCATATTCAAGTTAGGCTCACTACTAGAAGTCAAACATATTTATGAGCTACTCAAGTCATGTTATTACAAGTTATTCATGTTATACTTAAAGTATGACTATTTCAAGTATTCCGTGGGATTAAACTTAACACCGATGGATTGGATGTCGGCATGGACTATCTTCAAGGGTCCATATTCCTTTCCTCAAACTACGTGCCAATATATGATTATGATTATTACCCTTTCTATTCTTGTGGATCTATCTAGTGCACTTTATCATCAAATCCTTCCCGAAATGGGTCATGTTCCAGTAAGGAGGGTTACTTCATACGAAATGGGCCATGTTCCGGTAAGGTGAAGTATGGTTTACCTTGTCAACTAGACCACCTCTTTACCGATGAGGGGTAATCATCGAGATTCCAAGTTGTAGCTCGCTTGGTCTTACTCATGTCGGTTAAGGTCACTTCCCACATATGTATGGTATATTATGCAAGTTGATTAATTTACAAGCATGTCTTATTACAAGTATTAATCATGTATGCAATATTGAGATTTATATCCATTGCTTATGATTATGCATTTTGAGTATATTGGCTTATGTCTTTGTTGCATAGCACCCCGCGTACTTAGTACATTCAAACGTAGTAACGCATACTCTATGCCTACATGATATTACCATGTAGGGACCGAAGCTCCTTTTGATCATCCTCCTCTATGTGGCTAATTCGGTACTTCGGAGAAAAATATTGGTGAGTCCTCAAGTCCGAGGGCAATATCTAAGTTACTCTTGCTATGTTGATACTTCTTTATGTTGAACACTTACTATTATGAGGGTGAGCTCGGAAAATGCCTTGGCCCCTGCTTCATTCCATGTTAGAAGTGTTGTTGGATACCATGATGTATTTATGCTATGAGCTTGACTCTTTTATGCTTTTGTGATTATTAAGACTTTCCTTAGTCCCGCTTCCCTTTTAATTATATCTTGAAATGATTATATTGCTTCCGCGACCAAGGATATATGATTGATATACTAAGAGGCTTGTTTAGGGTTCTTTCGGGTTCCCCATTCATTGTGTCACATCTAGGCCCTAGGCTTAGGTCGTGACATTTTATTACCG
The DNA here is from genome assembly GCA_011800125.2 of Solanum clarkiae. NCBI lineage: Eukaryota > Viridiplantae > Streptophyta > Magnoliopsida > Solanales > Solanaceae > Solanum > Solanum clarkiae. The sequence continues at coordinate 1,260 of JAABOM020061453.1, forward strand.
CAGTATAAATGAAGTGTTTATTATATTTCTAACTTAGTCAATTGCATATCCTGATATAATATACATTGTATATCTCACATACTCAGTATATACAATGCGTATCTCATATATTCAGTATATTCCATCATACTGACCATATACTTTTGCTTATATTGTTTTAAAATATAGGTGTAGACTTTTCCCTCATCTAATTGGTTAGTAGAAGCATTTTCCAACATTAGAGTTGATGAGTCCTCCTATTCTGAGGATGTACTTTTATGCTTATTGCGTCTAGGGGTGGGATCGGATCGTGAAAATAGGTCTATCCTAGAGCCATGAGGACTCTCCAACAAAGCATCCTAATCAAGCTGATACTAACCACATGCATGAAAGAGAGATCCTACAGCTATATTATAAGACAATATAGGCAAAAGATATACGGTCAGTACTATGGAATGTACTGAGTATAAGGAATATCCAATAACATAACTTAAATCATAATAAGTCTAAAAATGTAATAATGCAATGACCAAACTAAACATGAAGTACAACTGATAATTCTGAAAGCAGAAAACAAGGTAAATGCAATATTTCTAAAACATGATCATGAGGTAGGTCTTTTGCAGGATGTACCTTCAACCGACATAAACCATATGAGCTACAACATGAAGTCTAGCATTCCACTCCCACACTGAAAAGAGAGAATCATAGTTGCCAAGGTGAAGATCACAATCATAAACCTAAATGGATCCACTAGGTAAGTCAAACCTCTACTAATGGGTAATGTACTAGAAAGTCAAGCCTCCATTAATGGGTGATGTAATTAAGAGTCAAGCTTCGACTATCAGGGACAACTCTCATGGTCAGGGAATGATCCATCCAAGAAGATTTTGGTTTCAGAAATGCTCGTCCTATTGGTCTAGAATTCAGACCTAAGGTGGCACCACCAAGTCAACCACTAGTTTATGTGACTCACAGCTACAATAGCTATTAGTGAAACGATCCTAAAAAGTTTCTGAAAATCATATATCTCAAATTCCGTGCATGATATCAAGTATCTGACTTCATAATCTTGATCAGGGGGAAAATTGAGTAGGAGATGGGTCTAACCCCAATTTTAGAGTAAACGAACCACAATTTTAAATTTTCAAAATGCAATTTTTAGTGAGCTGCGCGTGCCCTAGCGCAACGCGCCTAGTGCACGCCACAATGTTACTTTGTGCAGTTCTTTTAGTTCGGTCCAAGACTTGTGAGTCTTGGGCCTAAGTCCTCCCATGCATGAAAATACCTATACTTAGCCATATTTCACCTTCATATCATAAAAACATTCCCCAATACTCTCTCAAACACTTAGACAAATATTTCACCCCAAAATTCAAGTCCCAAAACTCTTTCAGATCCTAAGGATTTCACTCAAGCTTCAAGTCTCCATTTCCAATCTTCGTCAAGAATTCTCCAAAGCTAAGTTATGTGGCTTTCAACCATTGGGTCCTTTCACCTATGGTGCCCAAGCTTTTTTTTTTTACCTAAATTACATGTTTCTAAGTTGATTTTACTTGTGGGTCTTCTCTTTTGAATTGACTATGAACACTGTTGGGGTTTTGTGAAAGTGTGGTTGTTTATGCATATCTTGAGCTATGAATCTTAGATCTATCTTGAGATTTGATGAAAGGTTTGATGTATGTTGCAAGAGGGTATTACCATGTGTTGTTGGGTGGTTTTACATTAAGTTTTCTTGCATGATTTCACTCTTGAATTGCGTGGTTTTATACTAGCATTGCATGCTCACCAAGTATTTGATGAAATGTCCGGTTAATGTATCTTGAGTTGTTGAAGGCCTAATGCTTGGTATATGAGTTAAGTGACTTTATAATGATAAAAGAGTGATATATGTGTGTTGATTTCATAAGAAGTATCTATTGTGTTGTAAGTTGACCATAGCCAAGTGACAGATGATGCCTCAATCACCTAGGATGGGGGTGGTAGGCCATCAACCAATTGAGGGGTTGGTACCTCAATCACATAGGATGGGGGTGGTCAGCCGTCAACCAATTGAGGGGTTGGTACCTCAATCACCTTGGATGGGGGTGGTAAGCCATCAACCAATTGAGGGATTAGCACCTCAATAACTTCTAAGAGGTGGTCTACATTAGATTCCAAGTACTAGGGTTTCTTGGTCTATGATGATGTTCTATTCCTTCACATGCAATATGTTCTATATATAAGCATGTTTACTTCAAGTATAATTTCATGCATGCCATATTGTTACATGATCATCTATTGCTTAATTATGCATTTTGACTATGTTGCTTATCTATTGTTTTATTGCATTCTACATACTTAGTACATTCAAACGTTGTAACACATACTCTATGTCTGCATTATGTTGCCATGTAGGAATCGGAGCGCCACTTGATCATCCTCTTCCTCCATGTGGCTAGTGTGATATCTCTCAAAGCAAGTTAGGGAGCCCTCAACTTCGAGGATGTACTTTTCTTGATTTATGCTATGTATAGACCCTCTTTTCTTTATTGTATACTTGACTATGAGAGTGAGCCTGGTTGCTTGTCTTGGCCCCCGTTAAGTTCTATGTTTAAAGGTGTTATCGGACAAGTATGTAATGATGCTATGAGCCTTGACTCTCTTTGATTCTATGATGTTTTATGATATGAAAGATGTCCCTTAGCCTTGTGTTCCCTTATTTCTACTCTCTTATTGTTACTTAATTGCTTACACGATCAAGGATGTGTAATGATATGTTAAGAGGCTTGATTGGGGTCCCTCGGGTTCCCTATTCGTTGTGTCATGTTTAGGCCTTAGGCTTGGGTCGTGACAATTTTAAATCGGAGGTTTGAATAATATAATTACTTAAATTCAAATAGTATATGGGTTTTATTTATTTACTGATTTTAAGTTGATTTGAATTATAAAATGATGATTTATATCGGTTTATGAAATTATGTATATGTATGCCCTTTTTAATACTTGTTTATGTATAGGTGATCTTATGCTGGATTTAAGTATAGATTTAATGGTGTATTTACTTCAATTTTACATTATATTTTTGATTTTAGATTTAATCCTAACCACTCATGCCTTGCTCATATCATTCATAACATTTGCATTCACGACATTGCACTATCTTGAGAAATTATGTTATGGGTTAAAATCCAATTATGTTTTACGAAATTATTTTCATATGATATTGGTTATGACAAGAATGTGATCACATACATGTCTATGATTTTGGCTCTTTGAGCATTTTGGGTGCTTGCACCATTTTGTATATGAATGGGCTATTCCTATGCATGAGTATTATGACTATGAAAGTATGATTTGACATTTGAGCCTAAGTATGATGAATTATGAATTATGTTTTGGTCTTTAAGCCTAAAAATGAATTGAAATGATTTTAGAAATGACTTTTATCTCTTGAAAGCATGTTTGTGTATATATATGTATGTATGTATTCTTATGGGATGACGACTTAGCACCGATGGATGGAGGGTTTGCTCTCTTTCCTTGAACTATGTGCCTAGCATAGGTTTCCTTTCCGAAATGGGAGTTGTCTCGTAAGGAAAGATGCCTCTGAAATGAGAGTTTTCCTATAAAGAGAAGAAATGAAATGATATGATATGTTTTGATATGAAAATTCTATCGGAAATGGGAGTTGTCCTGTAAGGAAGGTTGCTTCATATGAAATGAGATATGTTCCCGTAAGGTGAAGTATGATTTACCTTTGGCAAGTAGACCACCTCTTTACCGATGAAGGGATTTCATCAAGATTACAAATAATAGCTCGCTTAGTCTTACTCATGTCGGTTGAGGTCACATCCCCACTATATATATGAGCATAATTTGCATTTCATGCATCATGAATTTCATAGCATCTTGTTATACTACATTCCTTGCTATACATATCTCTTTCTATATTATGTGCCCTTGCCATCTAACATCGTATGCAGGTTTTTTTAATTTACATGCATTGCACCCCGCATACTTCGTACATTCAAATGTACTAACGCATACTTTTGCCTACATGATCTCACCATGTAGGGACCGTATTACTTTCATCTGCCATTCAATGGCTAGATCAGATTCTGAGACATGGTTGTGGTGAGTCCTATCTTCCAAGGACAAGCCACCATTCCTCTACCTTAAGTTGCTTTTGTTTATGTTATCTATACTTTGAGGGTGAGCTCGGAACATGTCTTGGCCCCTGTCCTATCTTATGACTAGAGGCATTGTTGGACATCTTGTAGACTCTCGTCAGATCTATGTGTTATGTGTTGTATTTAAACCTTATGATCATGGTTATCTTTTGGTTATGACTATTATGATTGATTAGGGGAATTATAATATGTATATGTATGTTTGACGTGGAAAAGTGGAAGATCCTAACTCCTGAATTGCCCATAGCGTGAGTCATACTTACCGCCCCTTAGTCATTAAGTGCTATATGCTACGTGAATTCATGCAAATCCCTTTCCCTAAGATATCCCCATAGCGTGAGTCCTATTTTCTCGTCCCTTAGAACTATGTGTTTAATTTTGAATGCGCTTCCGAACCAATGATGTGAATTTTGGTACTTTGAGGCTTGTTTGGGGACTCTCGGGTACCCATTTGCTGTGTCACTCCTAGACCCTAGGTTCGGGTCGTGAATTTTGGCAGGAAAGTTAGTTAGAATTAGTTACTGCTATTTCCATTGTAATTGTTTTCAGTTCTTGATTTTAGTATAAGTAAGAATCTGTAATACTCTTTGAAAGGTATACTAAGAAGTGATTTCTAAATATACTCTCTCAATTCCTCTCTAATTGTCTCTGTATCTCTATCTCCCAATCTCCCTGCTCTTCTCTATTATTTTCTTTTCTCTTCTTTTCTTTCTTGGTACCTTCAATTAGGTATCAAATTCAATGAAATTATATTAAATCATGAAAAATCGTAACAATTGGAATCAAAACTGAAGAGACTCAATATATAGTTCATAACTCTAAATGGCCTTGTAGAGAAAATCTTCTTAGAAACCATCAATTTCATGCAATTTGTATTAATTTATATCAATTATTCTAAGCAATGGAGTAAAATCATAAAAGTCCATGAAAATACATACTTGAATTTAGGAGATAAAATTAAAAGATACCCATGAATGAATACCCACACACCTTAAGGAGAAATTAATGGAGAAATCTGGAATTATCAATGGATGGACTTTGAACTCTAGCCTTGGGTGTCTTTGTTGAAAATTGTTTTTGTTACTGCAGTAGTTTTTAGCAAATAAGTTAATTAGTTTAAGAAAAATTTGAATTTTAAATTTTAGTTAAGTTGTTTGAGTATTGAGATATTTTAGGTTATTCTAAATTTTAAATTATGTAGATTATATGTTTAGGTTGGCTATTTAAAGCCTTTCAATGTTTAATAAAATTAATTAAAAGCCATCAAAAGCATTTCAATCCATTGAGAGACTTTTTCAACCCTTTTTTTGTTGCTCCATTCATCCTTTCGAAAAAACCAACCGAGCCTCATTGATCTTACGAGATTTGTGAGTTCTTCCAAAGAACTACCATATCATTTTCAACCCGCGATGGCTACCTTTTTAACCCATGAGGGCTACCTTTTTTTTTTTAACCCGTAAGGGCTACTTTTAACCCACAAAGCTACTTTTTAACCCATTTACGTCAGGCCTATTTTCAACCAGTGCTTGTTTCAACTTTTTGTGCAACCTAGTGTATATTCATAGAAGTTATTAAATAGAGCTCTTTAATTTTTTTACTTAGAAGATTTTAATTACTCTATTCCAAATCACACAGTCTCTACTTAAATCCCCCACAAATTTTCATTTGCAAAATTTATCAAATTTGGTTAGTGATAATAAAATCTCATTATGAAACATATGTTTTATATAATATTGTGATGGAAGAAAAATTATCACAACAATTCTCTACAAATCCTATCAATTTCTAAATGAAAGAACTTTCAAATAAGAGAAGATCATTGATGGTATTTTTTAAGCACAAAACCAAAAGGAAAAAAAAAGAAAGAAGAAGAAATTTTGCAAGTTCAAAGACCAAAAAAAAAAAAAAAATAGCACTAACCATCAAAGCAGAAATTGAGGAGGAGAAGTTTTTAAAATTGCAGTAAATAAAGCAAAGGAGGAGTGTTGAGAGTCGCTTTTAGTTACTGCAGTAGTTTTTAGCAAATAAGTTAATTAGTTTAATAAAAAATTAAATTTTGAATTTTATTTAAGTTGTTTGAGTGTTGAGATATTTTAGGTTATTTCAAATTTTAAATTATGACGATTATATGTTTAGGTTGGCTATTTAAAGCCTCTCATTGTTTAACAAAATTAATTGAAAGCCATTGAAAATATTTGAATCAATTGACAGATTCTTTCAATCTTTTTGTGTAACACCCACATCTGACAATACTAGTTCTATGCAAATGAAACATGATATGGCTTTTCAAATTAGCGCCTATTTCTAAAAGTGCTTGAATCTCATGTTGTAGGGGGATAGGTGCGTCTAACGCTGAAGAGGGTCAAGTGTAAATAAGTTTTAAGTCAAACTAAGGAGATCAAAATTGAGGTGCTTGTAGGACTTAGTAAGCTAGCAGGTGAGTCACCTACTTTCTTAGCTTAAATTGCTAGCAAAACGGAGATAAGGCCCAACGTCAAATTTGTCCAAGTCCAATTATGAATAAAGTCCGTGTTAAGGGTGTAACTTTAGTCCGCGTTTTAGCATAATAAATGGACTTTATTTTTAGCCCAAGAAGCATATAAAAAGGGCCCAAGTACATCATAACCCACTTAACCATTTGGGCCCAAACCAAGTGAAGAGAAATTTGGAAAATGGGCAGCCAAGGCCCATCAACTTTGAGACCCAATTAGCCCAAGTGAAAGGGCCAAGCTGTTGCATCATTACCTTAAAAATATAAGGCTTAAAATACTCAAGAAAGTCAGCTAAAATCCCCTTTAAAAAGGCTTACAAGTAGCACCTTTGAGTCATTCTTAGACTTGGAAAATTTTGGCTTTCACAAACTTTCTTTCTACACTTTCTTAACCTAGCAAAGCAGCCACAAGGGGACTTTTAGGATTCTCGGAGAAGCATTACACCTTGAAGGTAGTGGTAAGTAAGTTTACATATGTGTTTAGTATGGTTTTATTATGAGAAACAAGAGACTATGTTGGTTCTGGTTGTGCTGAAATTTCGGACAGCGTGTGTCCTAAGGATTGTTGTGAACTTTTCTTGTTGTTCAAGAGGATTTTCTCTTCTTGGTTGGCTGAATTATGAAGTAAGACTTATGTTTTTAACAAGGTTTAGTTTGTTATTAATGTAACTTAGCTGCTGCACTACTTTTATAGTCCACAAAAGTGAGTCCTTAGAGGATATCACAATTGTGTTCTTAATACGAACTTGTGGGCTGTTGGATGGAAGGCTATTGGCTCACATCCTTCATGACTTCTTGAGTGCTATTCTAAGACTGTTTTAGGACTATTTGTATGTATAAATTTTGTTGGAACAGTTTGGTTAGAGTTGGAACAGGTTTGGAATTGTCGACGTTGAAATGTAGTGAAGGGGGGTAACATTATGCCGCCTATTTGTATGTCACGTAGAATTATTATGTGTTGTGCTTTGTGGGCTATTGTAAAACTGTTATGGCACTAAAACAGGCTGCCATGATTTGTATATGAGAATATGTATTAGAAAATACGATTATAAGTGAAAAGGTTGAAGGAATGCGTTTGCGTCGCTAATTATAGGCTTGCTGCCCGTATGTTTTTTTTTTATGAGATTGGGCTGCCAAGATGTATTTACTGGCTGCTAATACTAGTTTTATCACCTACTATGTTGTAGATAAATATTTGGAGGAAGTGAAGGTTATCTTGAGGTAATAGCTAGGTCGTACAGCAAGGTATGTAAGACTACTCGATTTCGTATTACTTGGCATGAAACCTAGGTTCTTCCTTGGTACAGAGAGTCTCTTATCTACTTTGACATAACAAAAAGCCATGTCTCCACTCTTTCACTTGTTTATATGCTCCAATACATAGTCACTTACAAACTTGCATACATACTTGGATACCAAGATACACGAGTTCATTCTACTACATAAAGTTCATGCGTTGTTCTACCTCCTGTACATTTCATTATTCATGTAACTTACTCCTTCTATTGTGGTGTTATCTTTTGTGATTATTTACATGTCATATGCTGTATGTACAGTCCTACAACTCTAATGTTATGACCACCAAAAGAATCATCTCAAAGGTAATTGAAAGATAAAGTAAAGTATATTGCTTATTGATGGGTGCTAGCCCGAGGGATGGAAAAATCACCTAGCCAGGGACGATCCTATCACGGAGGATAGCCCGAGGGGTTAAGGAAGAGCCTAGCCAAGGTTGATGTCGATACTTTTTTACCACTGATCAGCTGGTCATTTGTATTACATGTTGTACACAGATTATACAGTAAAGGTGAAGTGATAAAAAGAACATAAAGTACATGATCCCACAGTACAACTGAAGGTGGTCTCTTTACTACACCAGTGCATAGTTTCGTTTGAGTTATTACTTCATCTACAATATACCTTGCCTTATATATTCAGTACATTATATCGTACTGACGTCCCTTACCGGGACCTGCATTTCATGCTGCAGGTACAGGTGCTAGTAGCTCTCCCCAGTAGGAGTACAAGATATCTAGCTGCTGTTACCAAGCTCCAGGTTTCTTCGGAGTTTTGTGTCTAGAGCTTATAATTTTGTATTGTACAGTTAGTCAAGGGGAGGCCTGTCCTGACCCTTATTAGATACTTTTCCTTATCTAGAGGCTTTGTAGACTATGTAAATTAAAGTGTGGTCATGTCTCGTACTTTAAATACTGTGGCCCCAATGACCTAGCCATATACATTTCCTTTTGGCTTGTTATCACTGTTTATTTTCTTAAAGGCATGCCAAATGTAGAAATCCCTTATAATATGTGTAGAAAGCGCGTGGATACAGGTTCGTTCTCCCGGGCCTTATCGGCAATGGGTGCCAGTCTGCCTTAATGGGGTTTTGGGCGTGACAGAAGTGGTATCAGAGTGGGTCGTCCTAGGGAGTCTACAAAGCCATGTCTGTGTAGAATCTTGTTTATTAATTGTGTTGTGCACCACATTTATAAACAGGAGGCTACGTGACATTTAGGAGTTGTTACTTTCTTTTTGTTCTTTAGATCGTGATATAGAGCTAAGTGTAATAGGTAGATCGTGTCTAACCCTTAAATTGTTTTGTACAGCAACTACGCCAGAAACCAGGCAAAACAAAGGTAAAGGGAAGGGAGTAGAAGTGGTGGTTGGTATACCCAGTCAGGTAAGATAATGAAATGAGGTTCAAGAGGAGTCTCTATTACAGACATCTCCAACTCCTCCAGCTCCTGATGAACCCGGAAGTAGTGAAATTCCCCTAGAACCACCTATTGATGCTACCGTGAAGGATCTGAGAAATGTAGTCCAACTATTGACCCGTATAGTTGTTGGCCAAGGTCAAAGACAGAAAGGTCCGGTTATAGGTGCAGGTGGTGCGAATAGGGCAGTTGGCACAAGTATACGTGATTTCCTTAATTTGGACCCTCCATCCTTCACTGGGTCAAATCCTAATGAAGATCCCCAAGAATTTATTGATCAGATTCAATGCATTTTAGATGTCATGCATGTGAGTGGTACAGAAGCTGTCGAGTTAGCAACATATAGGTTGAAGGGTGTGTCTATATTGTGGTATGAAGCTTGGAA
>JAABOM020061454.1:0-11000 GCA_011800125.2 Solanum clarkiae
CAAAACACTCCACTCCTATACTTATGCACCATAATGAACTTAAGTGCAATTACACAATATTTATGAAATTTTTCCAATGCGACAATTTACCTCAATTAAAATATTTGCGGGGTCTAACACATACTTACCCGCCCCTTAGTCTTTATGTGCTACGTGTTATGTGACTCCATGTTAATCCCTTTCCCTATGATATCCCATAGCGCGATTCCTACTTTTTCGTCTCTTAGAACTATGTGTTTACTATTTGAATATATTTCCGGACCGATGATGTGAATATGGATACTTTGAGGCTTGTTTGGGACTCTCGAGTTCCTATTCGCCATATCACTCCTAGACCCCAGGTCTGCGTCGTGACATATACCTTGAATATCTTCTGGCAATCTCTGACAGAAATCCTCTAATGCTTGAAGATATCAATTCTGAAATTAATGATAATAATATTAGAATATAAAGCAACTATTATTTAAATTAAAGGCTTACATAGGTTATTTCATCTCGTGGCTCAACCCAAACATCCGGATTTCTGGGATTTTCCTTCTTCTTTGTGTGTGTAGCCTTGAAAGTCTCGGCCTGAGTTACTGGCCTCCCTAACTCCTTTTCCTGCAAATAAATTAATTACATTATAATCAAGAGTACTAATTAAATATTATTACCTTGAAAATTAATCTTGTTACAAGCATTTTAGAAGTATATGATCTCAGTTGTAATCCTTTTTTTTTTTTTGGTTCCAAGACATATTCAAATGCTTCCTGTGAAACAAATCATTGAGTTTTACTGTATTAATCACACAAAATAGTGATTGAAAAATTTTTATCAACAAAAAAGTTACAATATCAAAGTAAAAGCACTAGAATCAACTTTAAAGAGAAAAATAAAAGTATCTTTATCTTTGATTAGCTATCAACAATCGGTCTAGCTACTATAAATAACAATGAACATTCATTCATAAGTAGACAATAGAGGATACGTTTTATGGAATCTTTATCAACTAAGATGAATGGTAATTTTTTCCCATTAGCAATCATACCATATATAAGCATGTGTATAGAGGTTCCATATACCATATATGGAATTTAACCTTTGATGCAATTTGTATAGACTATATAAATAAGTAATCATATATAATAATCTCAAACTAAATATTTTATCAAATCATATTTTTTAATTATTTTTGGGTTTGTGACCCATTTTATTAGAACATAATATTAAATTTAAGTTGAGCTAAAGCCCAATAGAATCTGATCTGGTCTAGGATTATGAAAAGTCAGTTATTACTACTTAAGAACTGACCTACTTCATTTAGAAAAATCCTAGATTTTCTAAAGAGTTACCCCTTTTTTTTTTCTCTGTCTCTGTGTTTCCAATGTGGGAATCAACTCTTCATTTTCTCATTCTTCACTTCTGGATTACCAATTATCTTCATTGTGCATGTGTGGGTCCTTCTTGTATCATCTGCCAAAGGTGAGTCCTTTTTGCGATCAAAGTAATTTCCCAATTCCTGTGTTTCTTCTCGATGTTTCATTTTCTCAAATGTTCTTGTCTGGTGTTTCTATTCCTCAAGTATCGTCTCCAATAGAGACATCCTTTTGTGAGAAGTTAAGACCACATTCTCATCTCTAACCATGTAAATAGCCATCTTCCCCCCTCTGTGTTTTTGTCATTTCTATCCATCTCTAATCTCTTGTCTCTCATCAGAAAGCCACCTGAAGAGGATGACTTAGTCATTTGGCTTTTGACACGTGCTGGATGTGGATGCATATTCCAAGATCTGACCAGATTATGTCTTTTCATCTTTTGCTAGTTTTGAGTTCCTCTTTGGTTGCTGATTAGCCTAGGCATAGCTATTTTTTGCACAACATCTATTGTTGGTATTGTTTGTAAATATTGTTCTATGCAAAACTTTATAGCCAACTTCCTAGCTATGATTATGACTGATGTTTGTGTTGACTCTGCACTTCCTGATTCGTAATGATGGTATCCCATGTTTATCCATGTTCTGAATTGCTTTTGCCATGTTAGGAAGATATTTGAATGAAGTATATGTATGTGTTGATTATGTGTCACATGCTATATTTGCTAAATATTCAGCTAGATTGTTAGCCTCACAAATCACATGCACTATTTAAATCTCTATGACTAGAATGATAGAAAACATATCTTTAACTAATTCCACAATCTCTCATGGCATCCTCTAGGACTTCGAAATTATGTTCATCAGATTCAATGAGTCAGTTTCTAGAATGATAAGACCTAGTTTGTTTGTCTGACAATATGTTAAAGCTTCCTTGATGACCCTAGCCTCAGAAAAAACTGTGTTAGAATATGTCCAAATATAACTAGATTCAGCATAAATTAAGTTACCTTGGTGATCCCTAACACAGAAGCCAAATGAACCTTTTCCCGAATTTCCTCTACTTGCTCCATCAATATTACATTTGTACCATCCCAGCTGTGGTACTCTCCACCTTATGACTCTTACATCTAGTGATGGTTTATATCTTTGAAGCAGCTCTTAGCTTTCAATCCACTCTTTAGGAACTCTTCCCCAGCTAGGTATAACTACCCTAATAAGCTGTTGCATGATCTTCTGACAATTGTTCTGGAGTGTCCAATAGATTTTTCATATCTAATGGCATTTCTTCTCTTCCATAGTTCCCAATTTAGAACGATTGGAATGACATTCATGATAGATTTGACCCTTAGCTTATCTGCATGTTTCCACCATTTCATAATAGCAGTATCGATGTTGCCTTTGTGGAAAATACACCCTGCACATGAAACAAATTGCCTCCAAAGCCTGGTGGCTATGGGAGCTGTTAGCAAAAGATGATTTAGAGTCTCACTAGTGCCAGTGTCACAGCAGTAACATCTTGTGTTCAAAATTTGTATCCACTATGATCCCCCTATCCCTACCCTCCTAATATTTGCCAGATCAAATTCTCTGTGTCTATCGCATGTTAAATAAACTTATTTTCTACAATATAATAGATCACTTACTATGAACTTAAATACATTTCTCTCTATCCTCTATTCAACAAACAAAATGTGTGTAAATGTCTCTTATATATATATTATTTTGTTCGTTCTATTTAATTATTTTTTATATAAATTAAATGTGTAATAATAAACCAAACAGATTAACACTTGATTTTTAATGTTTTTTTAAATTAATTTATTTTAATAAATAAAAAATTAACAAATAAAAATGACAGGTTCTGGGGAAAAAGTGTTAGAGAATCATCATCATTTTAGAAAAAATCAAAAAGGCAGGGCAGCGTCAAAGATATCCCATGGAACAAACTCAACCACTTGAAGTGTAAGACTAATTTTTTTTTTTGAGGTTGAGTTTATTCTATGGGGTATCTTTGATGCTGCCTTTGCCTTTTTGATTGTTTTCTGGGATGATGATGATTCTCTAACATTTTTTTCCCAAAATCTATTGTTTTTATGTGCTAATTTTCTATCTATTAAAAAATTTAATAGAAAAAACACAAAAAATCAAGTGGTAATATGTTTGTTCTATTGTTTACGCATTCTATTTATATAAAAAGTAATTAAATAGAACAAAGAGAAAATACATATATAAGAGAGACATTTACTTGTACACCTTTTGTTTGCTGAATAAAGGATAGAGAGAAATGTGTTATAAGTTCATCCTAAGTGATCTATTTATATAGTAAAAAATAAGTTGACTTAACATGCGATAGACACATAGAATCTGATCTGGCGCAAAATTAGGAGGGTGAGGGTAGGGGAAAAGGGGATCAGAGTAGATATAAATTTTGAACACAAGATAAGAAATATGATTTGATAAAATATTTAGTTTGAGATTATTATATATGGTTATCTATTTATATAGTCTATACAAATTGCATCAAAGGTTAAATATTTAGTTTGAGATTATTTATATATTAGAATATCATTGTAAGTTCTTAAGCACGTTTTGTTAGTTAGATAAGCGTTTTTGTTTAGTTTTCAGGAAGAATGGAGTAAGCATGTGTTGGTAGCCATAAGCTTGATTTTGTGACGTTCTGATGGAATTTGGAATTAAGTATGCATGAACGAAACATTTGGAAGTTGGAAGACACCATTTAGTTCAAGAATATAAGATGGTGACCAAGCTTAAGGCCACTAGATTGGGTTGGTAATAGGGTTTTGCAACAATTATGCATGGTAGAATCCTAAACAAGCAAGCACAATACATGAAAAAGGTGCACTAGATAGTGGAGACATTTAGACAACAATTTAGACAAAGGAGCACACCACGAGCTCCTTCAAGGGTCGTGATGCATTGGACGGCTCGTGGAGCTACAACTGGATTTCAAGTTCTATAGCAATAGTACTAGCAATCAAGGGGGGTTATTTTGCTACCATGGATCAATGAGTGTAAACATTGTATCCTGGAATGATAAGGGGCTAAATTGTGGGAGAAATTGGAGTGCTATAAAAAACATAACAAGAACTTGGAGAACAGATGGGTATGTTTCAAGAGACAAAATTAAGAGAGAGATTGCCAATATAGTCAAAGAAGTTTGGGATAGTTGGTGGGCAGATAGTGTGCAACTAAAACCAGTGGGGCCGCGAGGGAGGCATAGTATCTATGAGGATAAAGGAATATGGGATCGGAAAGTGAGTAATATGGTAGCATATTCTTTCTTGTTGTTTCTCTAGAAAGAATCTGGATTTTAAATAGAACCTAATAGGTGTTTATGCCATAAATGATAGAGCAAAAAGAACAAAATCTTATGGGAACAGCAGGAATCCAAAGGTTTATTCAAGGGCCTTTGGGTCCTCTATGGGGATTTCAACACGGTGAGATACCCCTCTGAAAAGTTCGACTACAACAGAATCAACAAATCAATGACAAAACTATCTGAGTCCTTGAAGACATGGAATTAATGAATTTACATTTAGCAGAGGGAGATTTCATTTGGAGAAGACGTGACAAAATCTCCATAGCACCAACACTAGATAGGTTCTTGATCTTTAAAGAATGGGACTTAAATTTCAGGAACATTAAACAATTTGTTTTGCAGAGAATTGACTCTGATCATTCTCCGGTGATGTGACAATATGAAGTATGGGGGACAATCAAATAATGTTTCAAATTCATCAATTGGTGGCTAGCCATAGAAGATTTTAATAACAGAGTTGAGACTTAGTGGGAGTCTTCTTATCTCCATGGAAAACTAGACTTTATACTTGTAGAGAATTCAATTGCATTGCAAGTTAAGTTAAAAGAGTGGATCAAAACCAGTCACGATAACGTAAGTTAATAGAAGCAATTGGTATAGGATCAGAGAATTTTGGAGGAAAGTGAGATAGCTTACAAATTTAGCTCTTACAGTAAAAAAAATACAACATAAGGAAAAAGATCTAGGGCAGTTTGGCTTAAATGGAAGGATAGGAATACAAGCTTCTTCCATACAATATCAAATACACACAAAAAAGCCAGCACTATTGATAAGATTAAAATAAAAAAGAGTTAGTGGTGAGCATACTGAGATACAGAAGGATATCATAGAGTACTATGAGAAGATATATGCTGAAACTGATGATTGGAGGCCAAACTTGGAGATGAGATAGTGTCTTATGATTGATGAAAATGCTAATGATTAGATGATTACCCCCTTTGAAGTAAAAAAGTCCTAGAAAGCATCAAAGCATATATTGGGGACAAAGTCCCTGGCACAAATAGCTTCTCCATGGCTTTCTTTAGCCAGTATTGGGAAGTCATTAAAGCAGAAGTGTTGGCAGCAATTCAAAAGTTCTATAAAGAAGGGATGTTTGAATAGTATAAATGTTGCTTTTGTGGCCTTCATACCTAAGAAGACAAGGGGAGAGGCCCTTCATCATGGTGTTCTTGACAAGGTATAGAGAGGCCCGTCCAAGGCCACATTTAAGCAACAAACTAAGGCATAACACCACGAGCTCCTTTACGGCTCGTGGTTCTCTTGACAGGTCATGAAGGGACTCATTAAGGGTAAACACTGCTTGAACGTTAAAGGACAACAAAAATGGCTAAGGAAGACACCACGATGGCTTCTTTAGTAATCATGAATCACTCAATGGAACGTGGTGTGCAAGTCGTGAAAGAGTACCAACATTATATTTTCCTACTTAAGTTAGGATTAGTTTTCCTAATTTGAGTGGGACTTGATTTTAATAAATCTTCTATAAATAACATATTAGGTCTTTGGTATTAGAACATGTTTTACTATTTTTTTAGGCCTCTTTACAGGTTATATAGAGTGTGGAAGTGTTACTATATGTTTATCGAATTGTGGGAGAATTTGAAATTTTATTTTACCCTAATATAGTAATGAGTATGTGAAGGCTGATCAATACTTGATAATTAAGAGCATTGTTATGGTTGTGTATAGAAAGTTGGCTAGGCCAATTCCAGAAATTTAATGTATAGAACTGCAGATCATCTAGTTCACTTTGATTAAAATACATCCTTTGAAGTCGGAGCATGTCTCATCTTTGTTTATTCATAAGTTGTGATGTTCAAGGCCTACTTCTCAATATTAAATATTTTCAACTGTCGAGTATTTTAAAGTATGTCTTAGTTTCAAAAGAAATTCAATATGATAATTGCATTGTACTATTTGGCTTAGAAAATATTGGATTGATGTTGATTTAAATGAGCAGCTTATTTTAAGAATGATATTAGTATGCACTTTTGGGTTGCTCTATCTAGTTCATGTACCAGTGAAGTAGTTCTTAAAACTTGACTTCTTTCTTTGCAACCTATTTGGTACCTTGTTCATATACTACTAAAATAAACTACTCACTGCTACACAGGTGCATCAGAAAAACATTAACAACTAAAATAAAGAGAAAAACAGAACATCCTAGCACATCAGGAAAAGAAATACAAGAAAGCCAAACTTACATCAGGAATAAAATCGCATCAGAAATGAAAATAAAAATTGAGAAACCACTCACTGCTACACAAGCAAGTCGAGGTAGGAGGCGAGGTTGCTAGAGGCACAACGATGGCGAAAGGTACAAGGATGCCGGGAGGACATGGGAAGGCACAACAACAAGGGTTTTCTTTTTAAATTCTGAAGTGGGAAGAAGACTTTGACTGAAGCGGAAAGAAGACTTGGTATCTTTAAATTTTTATTGTTCAATAATAATTATTTTTAATTTTTAATTTATTTCAAGAAATGTTTTATTTTTAATTTTATTAAACGTAAGATACCTCATGAAGTCTCTTAATTTTAAAATATTATTGATTAAATTTGACTAAGAAATGGAGACCTCACAATGTTTCTAAAAATAAATTATTATATGTTATTTTAATAAATAGCACCTCGTTAGATCGCATTTTTTAGGTAATGAATTTAGCCAAAAAAAGGAGACCTCATGAGGTCTTTCTTATTTTTTTTAAAAAAATATTGATAGGATATCAACCTTACAAGGTTTCTTTTTAGCGTCTTATTTTTGAGGTCTCTTTTTTTAGGTCTCTTTTTTTTACAGTTTTTTAAGTAGAGATCATTTTGAGGTAATTTCTGCCCAAAAAGGACTGCTCAACTTTTCTTTTTAGCCTTTATGATATTTTTATTGCAGGATTTGATTTCTACCATTTTTTAGCATCAATTATGCTCAATTTTTGGGATACAAACTTAGAGATGTGCTTAGAGGGTTTTTATGGAGTTGATTTTGGAATTTGATAGTCAGTCCCATAATTTCGTTTTAGATCTGATTTTGAATTCATTCTTCAAAAATAAGATTTTGATGTCAAAACATTTGTATTAATGTGGAGATCAAAATTTTGATAGTGTGGAGGGATTTGGAGGTGATTCGCTTGCAGGTAACTATTGTGAAGTGGATTTGGAGCACACACGGTCAGCTTTGATGTAGGCAACGATCTTCATCCTTGCCTAGACTCTTCTTGATAGTGGTTAGTATATATGTCATGTTAATTTGAACTGCATTTGCTTAGTATTTCATTTTTTTCATTCTATTCTGCTTTCGCGAGTTTCAAACGAGCCTTAAACAAGTATAGTCTCTCATAGACTTTACTTTAGGCTTGGAGTTATGTTCTGTTATGATTTGGATTAGAGTATCCTTTTTTTAAGGATTTATATGGACCGCGTTAGACTAGATTTGAGCCTTAGGGCTTTGAGATGAATTCCATTTCCTTTGTTATCGCCCCCATTTGATATTCAATTGTATGTTAGTGACTTTCCTTTTGAATTATAGTTATTCTCTATTGTTAGGATCGAGATCTTGTTCGAGGAGCAGTAGGATTCCAAGTTAGTTATCTTAGCCTTCGTATCTAAAGTGACAATGACATGGTTTTATGGCCTTGTATGACTTGTTTGTATACTATAACGACATGCATTGCATTGATTGCTCATTCATATTGATTTTATGATATAACCCTTGTTCATGCATTGTCTCATCATATATGCACAGAGAGAGCTAGAGAATGATTTTCATACTATTGATATTAAATTGATTCAAACTAATTTTAATGAGAGACGTACCACCTGGATTACATGATATCTGATTTTGATACTTTCATGGCATCAGGACGTGCTCTGTAATGATCCTCTGAGTCATTTTGCCTATACTACATTATTTCTATTGTTAAAAGTATTTCTATAGTGACCCCAAGTCATTTATAGCACCTAACTTTTAATGGATTTGAAAAATGATTTGAATGAATAATTAATATCACGAGTTAAATACTTTTAAAAAATTTTAATATGCTAAACTGAATAAATAAAAAAGATGTGTTTATTTGACCACAAAAATTTGACCCAAATATGGCCACAAATGTTAAAAAAAAATCATACTAACTTTTTCTTATCTAGATCCTTATTAAACTTGTCCCTAAATTTCATTTTAGCACTCCAACTAAATCTTGTTCCATTTGATCCGTCAACTCCAATTTTCATGTTCCATTTTAACACTTTTTTTCCAAGAAATCAATGATAGAAGGGGAATGTTTTTCTTGACCATTAACAATATGGAAAGTCAAAATATATACAAATCTAATCCTTCAATTTAGGCATGAGACTAGCCTAATTCTAAGGAACTAATTATCTACAAGATATCTACCTTCCAAATATACATTCCAAAAATATAAACAAGATACATTCCAAATATACATTACAAAAATATCTACAAGATATATTTAACACCCCCCCATAGTCGAAGCGAGAGGCTTACGGACACTGAGATTGTCCCTAAAATCATCAAATAAAATTCGTGGAAGGCCCTTAGTAAAAATGTCTGGTATTTAATGTCGAGAAGGCACATGAAACACTTGAACTTCACCCCGAGCAACTTTCTCCTGGACAAAATGAATATCCATCTCAATGTGTTTTGTCCGTTGATCCTGAACTGGATTTCCTGATAAATAAATAGCACTTACATTGTCGCAATAAACAAGAGTAACCTTTTTAATCTGACAATGCAACTCTAATAAAAGGTTTCGAAGCCAACAGAATTCGAATACAACATTTTCCACCCCAAGATACTCTGCCTCTGCACTGAACTTTGATAATGTTGGTTGTCGTTTCGACGACCAAGACACCAAATTATCACCCAAAAATACACAATAACCAGAGGTAGAACGACGGGTGTCAAGGAACCCACCCCAATTTGCATCTGTGTATGACACCAGAGTAGAAAAAGAAAATGGATATAAATGAAGATCATAATCCAATGTACCTTTAACATACCGAATAACCCGTTTTAGAGCAAACATATGATCTACTCTGAGATCATGCATATGTAAGCAAACCTGCTGAACAACATAAGAGATATCTGGCCTAGTAAACGTAAGATACTGAAGAGCCCCTGCAAGACTCCTATAGAGAGTGGGATCATCAAATGTAGTATTAGATGTAGCACTAACCTTTGACTTCTATCAACCGGAGTGGCTGATGGTTTATACGAAGACATTTCTGCTTGCTTAATTATGTTTTTCGCATATTTCCATTGAGATAAAAACATACCATCTTTATTCCAGGTCACAGCAATACCCAGAAAATAATTCAGAGGACCAAGGTCCTTCATAGCAAACTTGGAGCTTAGAAGATCCATAATAGAACATCGAAAAATATCATAAGAGGCTGTGAGAATTATATCATCAACATATAGTAAAATGTATGCCATATCAGTCCCCTTACGATAAATAAACAATAAATTATCCACTGTACTGTTAGTAAAACCAAAGAATAAAAAATAATCTGCAAAACGCTTATACCAAGATCTGGGGGCCTGCTTAAGTCCATATAAAGACTTACGCAATAGGAAAATATAATCTGGATGATCACGATCTCTGTAACCCAATGGTTGATGCATATAAACAGTTTCCTGAAGCTCACCATGAAGAAAGGCATTTTGACGTCCAATTGATGAATTAGCCATGCCTTCGAAAGAGATAGACTAAGTACAGTACGGATTGTAGCTGGTTTCACCACCGGACTAAAAGTTTCACCACAATCAATGCCAACCTGTTGAGTTTTTCCATCACCTACAAGCCGGGCTTTATGCCTCTCAAAATCACCATTAGATTTAACTTTATAAGTAAAAATCTATATAGACGGGGCACTAACTCCCACGTCTTATTTTTAATAAGAGCATTATATTCATCATCCATAGCCATTTTCCAATTTGGGTCACATAGAGTCGCGATTGAATTTCGAGGCAAAGGAAACGTCTCAATCGATGTATGTAAGGAATATTTTTTATTTGGCTTAAAATTTTCATGTTGGCTACGGGTCACCACGCGGGACTATTGGAGAGATGTATTTTGTGGAGTTGGAGCAGTTTGTGGATTTTGTGATTGCGGTGGATGGACTGTAATAGGTGGACTCAGAAGTGGGCTAACAGGGGTAGGACTTGGAGATGGGCTGACAGGGGAAGAAGGAGGAGATGGGCTGATAGGAGAAGGATCTGACGCATCCTGGAGATGGTGTATCACATATGGCGACAAGCCATCATCTAAGAAATCATAAGTGTGAGTTGTTGGA
>JAABOM020061455.1:0-11000 GCA_011800125.2 Solanum clarkiae
ATGAAAAATGAAGAAGAAGGGTCGGGGAAGGGATTAAATTAGGGGCGCGTGTAGTCACGCGCCCGAATTAATATTAATTTTTTTTATTATTTTTTAAATTGTTAAATATATAAAAGATAAAGCCCCATGAATAATTTTGACACCGTGGAGGGTAAAAATTGGGTGTCAATAGTCATCAGGCAACGTGTGATTCAACTCACTAGTATAAAATTTATCGTGAATAATGGTGATATTCTCTTGACTTTTGAATAACTTATCCCGATAGTTACTAAAGAGCACGATAATATTCTTTCTCTTAGAGATTATAGGACGGCTAAATCCTTTTCCACATCTGTGAGGTTACTTGAAACTTTCCTATGGATCCACTTAAATTTTCATGTGCTAGCTTTGCATCATCAAGACATCTTTAATTTGTGCTTCATGAAGAGCCTTTTCATATGATTCTTTAGTCACCATTGATGGTCTCAAAGCATCATATTTCATGTACGATTTGAAAAAATTCTCGATAAGATCCTCTGAAGTAGAAATATCAATAATGTTGATATTTCTAATTTTATGAAAAATTGAACCGATGCTTGACTATAACTCTGTAAAATTGTCTAAAGAATCCAAAGAACATTGTGTTAACCACCCACACAACACACCCCACATCTCAAAAAAAGATTGATTTGGCACAAAAAATAACTTTTTATGGTTCAAAAGTTGGAGCATTAGACTGCAGTGGCCATAAAGAAGGCTTGAATGATTTTGGACACGTGATTTGATTGGCAATAACATCAACCACATCGATACCATTTTCTTGGATAAATTTTTTCTTATCCAAGTAGAAGACGACTTCCTAGGTGAAATTACTTCCAATAAAGATATTCCTTCAGTAAGGGAGGACTGAAAATATTTTGCACCCACAACAAGATCATTGAGGCATATAGCAAAATTTGCAATCATGGCATCACCAAGATCTTCGTCACATAATTTCTAAGGTCCAAATTTTTTAAACAAAAAAGGACAAAAAGATCAATTAGATTTTTAAAAAATGATATAGGTGAAAAAAAGAACTTGACCGATTTTGTTAATTTAGACAACAACACCAAGTTTAAATCCTCATCCACAAAAGTGATATCATCAACGACAATTATATCTAGAACATGGATACCACAACAGGTACATTTAGCTTGTACACCTTCCCAATTAGATGATTCCAGCGATGATCCTTACTCTCTGTTGAACTGGAAGATGCATTGATTTGCTCAACACCATTTGAAGAAGCAAGCATATAAAAATTATTGTCAATTTTAGAAGCAGTGGTAGCCACATTTGAGAAGAATGTGGTTTTTCTTTTGGTTGATTAGAAGTCCCTTTAGATGATATGGACGCATGGTCTTACTTTGAATTTTTAAGGTTGCATAATGACTTTCTTTTGAAGAATTTGTCCTATGAGTTGGCCACTAGTCCACATACTCACGATTCATTAAAAGAGCACCTTTTAATGGGCACATTAGAATGAGGGATTTTGAAGAAGTGCCAAGTGTTAGAAAAATAATTTAGTATCTCAAAAGAAAATATTTATTTTAAGTATCTAAATTATTCATTTGATTGTTTAAGTTCTTTTTGTTATAATATTTAATATGTAATTATTCTAATATATTTGTACGACTATGAAATGTCCTTAATAGTTTTATTTGACTTTTTCTTTATAATAATGTATATAACGATAACTTTTCTAATTGTAGTAAATTTGTTACTTGGGCTTTATTCCTCTTAATAATCATTAGCCCGTTATTATATTCTAAAATCTTTGGAGACTTGATCCTATATATATTGTGATATATTCTTCTCCAGAAAATGAGATAAAAAACAGAGAAAGTATTTTGCTTCTTCTTAATAATTAGTTTCTTTGGCTGGGTTTATATCATTAAAATCTTTGTTAGATTCTAGCTCCTAGTTTTATACTAGAAGAGCTTGTTCAATCTTGGGGGATACACTCATACCGAGTGAAATATCCTTAAGGATAGTGTTTTTTGATATGCCTCAAGCTACATGAATTTCTTACAAGTGTTCGTGATGAAGTGTCTATGTTCGTGATGAAGTGTTTGTGTTCGTGATGATGAAGTATTTTCCGTAAAAATTTTCAACAATCTTAATGATATTTAACAACTTTAGTTTTACAAAAAATTAGCAGCACCAGTTTATGGATGAAATTAAAAGATTAAAAGTTGTCTCTCCAAATAAGAAGAACCACCAGAGTTTATGTTTGTAGTGCAAATGGCAGAACTTGGAGTTTTATACTAGAAAAATGAATTCTAAGGCTTAATAAAAATGGAATAAAGAAAGTAACTGATAGATGCCACACAAAATTATGGATGGAGGAGAAAAGAAAATTATTGTGGAAGTCAATATGTGGAGGATAACTTAATCATATATGTCCATGCTAATGAGGTATATGACAATCCTATATTTTTATAATTTTAGGGTCGTTTGGTATAAAAATGGATAATGCAGGGATTATTTTTTATCACGTGTATGGTCTATTGCTTTTCATTTAATTTTGTATTTAGTTTAAAATTATATAAAAAATTTCTTTCCAATTATGCCTTTGAACTATTATGAGATTTTCTATTCTTATATAATCAGATCAAAGTAGATTATCTTTTAGTCATAAGCCTTTGCCATATCCAGTTTTACCACCACATTGTCGTGTTTGCTTCTCTTATTGATGTCCCTAATAATTTCTTGGGCTTGCAGAACATTCTCTGCAATACTCCTTCCCTTTACAAATTCAGATTGATTATTGGAAATAATCTTAGGGATAACCTTAGAAATCCTATCCTGTACTAGCCTAGAAAAAATTTTATTAACAAAATTACATAGGCTAACTGGCCTCAAGTCAGATTGGTGCTTCACTTTTTCCTTTTTGTGGATCAGCACCAGATTGGTGTGTGTGATAAATCGAGAAAGTTGGTGGCCACAGTAGAAAGCCCTGACCATTCTGACAATGTCTGCCCTATTTATCTCCCAACAATGCTAATAGAACACCTCTGAAGAGCCACCAGGCCCTCTAGAGTTGCCCCTCATCAGAGTAAAGATAATTCCCTTAACTTCCTCATCAGATGGGATTTCAACCATTTCCCTGTTATCAGCCTCAGCTATTATCTAAGGGATGCAGTTCACGGCCTCATAATCCTCATTAACTGAACTTTCTTTAAACTGATTTGCAAAGTATTTCGCTGCCTCAACACCAATATTCTCTCCCATGTTGATAATATCACCTGCGTCAGTGTGAATCTCATCAATATTCAACTTTCTCCCTCTCCCAGTCACATAAGCATGGAAGAATCTAGTGTTTGTATCACCATTTGAGAACCACCTCATTCCAGCTTTTTGTTTCCAAAACTCCTCCTCCAAATAAAGGAATTTTCTTAATTCTACATTTGCTCT
The DNA here is from genome assembly GCA_011800125.2 of Solanum clarkiae. Lineage (NCBI taxonomy): Eukaryota > Viridiplantae > Streptophyta > Magnoliopsida > Solanales > Solanaceae > Solanum > Solanum clarkiae. Next base: position 3,436 of record JAABOM020061455.1, read on the forward strand.
ATTCAAGTCTTCCATGTTCTCCATGGTGGCATTTATCTCTACTTAGATCTCTTTCACTCTAATTTCATCCTCCAGAGTTGAGATCTTTTGGAAAATGTTTCCAAACGTCTCTCTACTCCATTGCTAAGAGCCAGCTTCAGCTTCTTGAGTTTGGCAAGAAATTCAAAGAAAGGGTCACCTATAAAATCCACTTTCCAGTTATCCTCCACTACAAATTTGAAGTTGTTATGCTTAATCCAGAAATTCAGGAAGCTAAAAGGTTTTTGAGTAACTTCTTCTTTAGTGTTACACTTCACATGAAGTAGAGAATGATCTTATCTCTCTCTTATGAGGTGATGCACCTCTTAAGTAGGAAAAAGATCCAAGAATTCATAATTAACAAGAACTCTGTCAAGCCTCTTAAGGTTGCATTCACCCTCAATCCTTCCATTCCACCATGTGAAGTTGCTTCCCTTGAACTTTATCTCTTGCAAAGCATAGGAACTAATACAACTTGCAAAATTTTGGGCCTCCATGGTGGAGAAGGAGAGCCCCTTTGTTTTTCCTCCTCATGTAGAATCACATTGAAATTACCACCAATTAGCCAGGGGCAGAGGATATTATCATCCAAATTACTCAGTTCCTCCAGAGCTCTAATCATTCCAGTGCCTTGCACCTGACATATACTGTTAAGATAATAAATAATTATTGATTATAGGAGAAGGTAATGGTCAGGTGCTGGCCAAAATCCATAATGTTCACAACTTCCCATGATTCCTCCCAAAAGATCCAGATTTTTGAAGAACAGTTACGCATATCGTTATTGAAGCCAAGTCTTCTAGCATATTGGTCTGACTCACTATCTGCCTAAAATGGTTCCATGAGAGCTATAAATGAGTATTTTGTGCCTTTTATTGAGATCAATCAGTCTCTCAAAAGATTTTTTAGTTCTGACTGATCTTATGTTCCAAAAGATTAGTTTGTCTATCATTGAGTAGTATGAGAGCCCTTCTTCTTACTACGCCTTATCTTAACTTGAAGTGGTATAGTTTTTGACATTTTTGGTTCCAGTTCTAAGTCTAACCATGTGTCTAGGAGATAGGTCACTATCTCTGCCAACACATTCAATATTAGTCTCCATATTGTCATCCTCTTCAGCTTCCTGTCTTCTCCTATCCATCTCCTTTGGACTTGTCCCTCCTTCTAATACTTCCAATGAATTTGGACAAGTTGGAGGGACTGTGACCAGCACCTGTTAAATGCACCTCATTTTGAACTGACTCCTGGTTGTTCTCCTGCTCCTCCCTTGCTAGATCCCTGTTCACACTGCCCTTGTCCCTAACCTATGTTAGGTCCCTTTGAATTTCCATTTTTCCTTATTGGTCCCTCTTCTCATCATCAGAGGCCTGCCCCTTAGGGGGCGAGGCCTCAATTGTAGCTTCCTTATCCGTTTCAGTATCTGTGATCCCCTCTTCATTCTTGTTAGATGTATCACCACCCTTTTTAGTTCCCTTGTTAGCAACTCCCTTGAATTTTCCATTGACCCATTCCTTGATTATGATTTCTTTGCCCTTTTATCATTGGATTGTCCCCCCCTTATCATTTCCATCATTACCTCCCAAAGCCTCAAACTTGTTATTTGTTTTCACTTATTGATCTTTTCTTATGGTTCCCATACGATTCCATCTATGAACAATTTCCCTTCTTCCCCTTTTACTCCTTGAATTGCTGCTTATTCTTGTTACCCTACTGACCCTCCCATTCCTTTTTCTCAGTGTTACTCTGCTCCAGACCATTGCTACCCTTCTTGTCTTTGTCATCCTCTTGCTTTTTTTCATCCCCCTTCTAATCCTCCTTAGGGTGACATTCTTGAAGGAGAACATATCAATCCTTCTCTTTGAAACGATCCAAAAAAAATGTCCTAAAATATACCTCGGAAGTGCTCAGAATCTTAATTTTCATATATCTCAAAATCCATGCGTTATTTTCGAAATTCGACATCATATAATCTTGTTCGGGGGGTCAAATTTAGGGGGAAAAGGGTCTAACCCCAACTTTAGAGCTAACAAATCACAATTTTAATTTTTAAAGTGACGAATTTTGATGTTGTTTTCGCGTTACCCTCGCGACGCGCACCAAGCTTATTTTGGTGCTAGTTTTTATTTTCGGTCCAAGATATTTAAGTCTTGAGCATAATCCTTATCACACGAGAAAATACCTATACTTAGCCTTGTTTCATCCTCATATCATCCTTAACTTTTTCAAATATCCTCTCAAACACTTAGACTCATATTTCACCCTAAATTCAAGTGCCAGAACTCAAGACCAATCTTAAGGATTTTATCAAGGGGTTTATACCTTTACCACCTAATTGGAGGGTGTGATGTCCATTAATCGGCAAGGGGATGATACCTTAGCCACCTAAATGGAGGGTGGGATGTCCATTAACCGGCAAAGGGTTGATACCTTAGCCACCTAAATGGAGGGTGGGACATCCATTAACCATTGTTGAAGGGTTGATACCTCGGCCACCTTGATGAAGGGTGTAATGTTCATCTACCGATTAAAGGGTATGTGCCTTGATCACCCTCCAAGGGGGTGCAAAACCTTAGATTCTAAGTACTAGTTGTTTGGTCTATGATAATGGTCTCCTTCTACTTATGTATTATGATTTATATAAGCATAATCTTACTTCAAGCATCATTCATATATATCATATCATTATTATGCTATCCATTATCTATGTTTATACATTTCGATTATGTTGTCTCTCTCTTGTTGCATTGCATCCTACATACTTAGTACATTCAAACGTACTAATGCATACTTTATGCCTACATGATATTACCATGTAGGAATCAGAGCTCCATTTGGTCATCATCCTCCTCCACGTGGCTAGTGGCTTTCATTTAAGATAGTTGGTGAGTCCTCATGTCCGAGGGCAATATCTATGTTCTTATGCTAGGTATTAAAAACTATCTTTCCTTATTGGTATACTTTGACTGTGAGGGTGAGCCCGACTACTTGTCTTGGTCCCCGTTAAGTTCTATGTTAGAGGTATTATTGGACAAATATATATTATGCTTGAGCTTTGACTCACTTATGTTATTCAAGCTATTTAAATATGAGTATCTCTCTCATAGTCGCCAATTTCCTCTTGTTTATGTTTCTTATGATAAACTATCTACTTTCGCAACCAAGGATATGCGATGATATGCTATGAGGCTTGTTTAGGGTTCCTTCGAGTTCCTCACACGTCTAGGCCCTAGGCTTGGGTCGTGACAAAGATGGTATCAGAGCACTAGGTTTATAGATCCTCAAAGTCCAATACACTGCGTCGATTAGAGTCTTATTCATGGTTGGATTGTGCACCACAACTATGAGTAGGAGGCTCTGAGAAGTTTTAGGAAAAATTTCCTCTGAGAAGTTTTAGGAAAAATTTTCCTTCTTCATGTTCTAAGTCGTGCTATAGAGTTGGAGTAAGTTTTTCCCCTAATGATTGTTTTTTTTATGCTAGATCATGTCTAACACTCGAGAAAGAAGGGCCCAAACTCCCGAGGGGCAACCTACTAATGGTTAGCTCCAGGATGTTCTCACTATGCTTGCCTAAGTTGTGGCCAACCAAGTTAACCAAGGGGCCCAAGCCCCTCACACTACTACCAGGGAGCTAAGGTAAGGGACTTTATGAGGATGAATCCTCTGGTGTTTTATGGGTCAAAGGTAGATGAAGATCCATAAGAGTTTATTGATGAGGTATACAAGATTTTGACTATCATGAGTGTTGGGCCGAACGAAAAGGCAGACTTTGCGGCATACCACTCAAAGGTATAGCCCAAATATGGTATGATCAATGAAAGGGAGAGAAGGGAAATGGTAATATGGTTCTATGAGAGGAATTCAAAGTGGCCCTTCTTAATCGGTTCTTCCCGTTTGAGCTTAGGAAGCTAAATTGGTAGAGTTCATGAACTTGAAACAAGGTGATATGAGTGAGAGGGAGAATGCCCTCAAGTTCACCCAACTTTTAAAATATGCTCCTAAATTGGTGTCCAATGCAAGGGCTAGGATGAATAAATTTGTGATGGGTGTCTCCAATTTGGTGAGTAAAGAATGTCAGTCTGCTATGTTGATTGGTGACATGGATTTATCCTGATTGATGACTTATGCCGAACAATTGGAGGAAGAAAAGATGAGGAAGAAGAGAGGTAAGGAGGCCAATAGGGCCCGTTTTGAAGTAAAGTTCTAGAGTCCCAAGGAAAGAAGGGTTATGGTGCTTTATACTAGATGCCCAAGGTGTGGTAGATGCCATGACGACTCGTGCTTGAGAGGTACCTATGCTTGTTATAGATGTGGGGAGATGGGTCATAAGATGAATGATTGTCCTCATAAGCGCAACAAAGGTAAGGGTGGTGAAGTTGATCAAGGGGGTTCTCCACGACGTAATCGATTCTATGCTCTTCAAAGGAGGCAAGAGGTATATGGGGCGCTCGATGTTGCTACCGATATGTTGAAGTTTCCTTGACTTAGATATGTGTGCATTGTTGGGGCCGGTGTGCCATTGTCTCATTCTTTATGCTTTTGGTTGCTATTGGGTTTCTTGTGTGCCCTGGGTTGTTATGCGAACCTTTGGTGTTTACCTCTTGGTTGGGTATATTATTGCTAGAAAGTCTATAGGTATTGTTCCATGTTCATATTGCATTAGGTCTTGCCTTGTGGCTTGATAGATTTTATGTGGTGGATTTTGATGTTGTACTTGGAATGGAATAGTTGCATGCATGTTGTGTTTCCTTTAGATGGTAGGACCCGTAGAGTTAGATTCCAACTCCCTAATGAACCCGTCTTTGAGTGGGAGGTTGTCAAGAGGTAGCAAAAGAGATAGGTTCATTCTTGTCTTAAAGTTTAATTGATCTCTAAGGGTTGCCCCATGTTCTTATTGCATAGAAGTCTTATCTTGTGATCTTGGATGAACTTAGCTTGATATGTTGGAGGTCTTGGGATAGTTTGAGCTACTTGCATAACATGTTTCCAATGAGTGTAGAACCCATAAGGTTGTAATAAGATGGTTGAGGATGGTCGATCTATTTGGTCAACTACAATGGGTTAGTACTTCTCTAAGAATGATATTTGGTTCGAATTTGGTCCCAAGTAAGGATGGGGAAAGGTGATATCCCTAAGTATCTTTTCGGACTAAGGAGAGCATTTTGAATATTGGTGGAGTTGTTTGGTTATCCATCAAATATCGGATGGAGCCAAAGATTCACTATTTTTTTGGCTTTGGGGTATAATGGAATAAAGCAAAATGGCTCTTTAAACTGTCTGCGCTTCTTTCAATTATGAAGTAGCAGTTAGTCAATGTAACTTTCGATACTCATCATGGGTCATCTGGAAACAGTCGCACTATATTTTTAAACACAGGGGTCAGGCTGCGTACATCCGACCCCCTTACCCCGCAATGGGCGGGAGCCTTTGAGGCATTGGGGTAATGTTGTTGGTGGAGTTGTTTGGTTGGGTTATGCATCGGCTGTGTTTATGAGTTTTACGAATAGGGTCTTAAAATCCTACCTTTGGCATGTTTGTGGTGACCTCCAGTAATGAAGTATTGATTTATTTAGAGCTTGTGAATTATTTGGGGATAGTGTTGCAAGTCTTGGGAATGAGAGTTTATTTGTTAAGTATGATGAGTGCGAACGGTGGGTAACAAGGAGGTGGTTAGAGCTACTTAAGGATTATGGTATGAGTGTGCATTAGTTTCTCCGATAGGGCTAGTGTTGTGGTTGGTGGTCTAAGTAGTCTAGTGTGTGTGGATATGGTGGCAAGGAGGAGACTAATTGGGTCCATCGGTTGGTTAGATTGGAAGTTAGGTTGAGGGAAGTTGAGAATAGTAGTATAGTGTTCTTGGTGGTTCCAATCTTCTTTGGTTTAGGAGTTCTAGTTTAAGCGAGGCCTTGATTCCACCTTATTAGAGTTAGAAGTTTTGGGTGGAAAGATGGTAGATTGGGGGTTATCTCCTAAGGGGGAGATGGTGGTTCGTGGCAACAAGTGGAATAGGTGTGGTTAAGGTTAACAAATGAGTTATGGTTGTGACTCCTTTTAGAGTATAAAGGAAGTTGGTACGGTTGGATATGGATGGGATTTGCCCAGGGATATGATTATGGTTTGTTCGGTTCCTCATGATTCTAGGTTGAGGAAATGTGTTGGTGGCTCTGGTGCTATAGAACCCTTTGAGATGGTAGGTGATGTGGAGGATAAGTTGACTTACGAGAAAGTCCTGGTGGAGGTGTGGATAGATGAGTGAAGAAGTTGACTGATATTGATATGGTGTTCATCAAGGCCCTTTTGGTGGAGTAATCTATTTGTATGTGTCTCTCGGGGAGCCCGTGCGAGCATAGAAAAGCAATATCTGTATCTCTTTCATTCTATTCAAGCTTATGGTAACACGTCAAGTCTATTTCTATGATTCTAAGCCTGATGTTTCAGCCCTATGTCATTCATATGTACTCATGTTTAAGTTGGCAAGTTTATAATGATTTTACACTTATGTTGAGATTTTGAAAATTGTGTTTTAAAGTGTATTGTTGAATTCTTGTTGGGGATGATCTCCTTATGATTACTCTTCTGTTGTGCGTTTCTTTGACATTCGGGGATGAATGTTCCAGAGGGGAGAAATGACTTAAAGAAAATGCCCGAAAATATGCCTCAGAAGTGCCCGGAGTCTTAATTTTCATATATCTCAAAATATCTCAAAATCTATGCATTATTTCGGAAATCCGACTTCATATTCTTGTTCGAGGGGCCAAATTTAGGGGTAAAAGGGTCTAACCCCGATTTTAGAGAGAATGAATCACAATTTCAATTTTTAAAGTGATGAGTTCCAGTGTTGTTTCCGCGTTACCCTTGCGACGCGCACCAAGCTTATTTTGGTGCCAGTTTTTATTTTTGGTCCAAGGCTTTTAAGTCTTGGGCCTAAGCCTTTCCACACGAGAAAATACCTATACTTAGCCTTATTTCACCCTCGTATCATCCTTAACTTTCCCCAATATCCTCTCAAACAATTCGACTCACATTTCACCCTAAATTCAAGTCCCAAAACTCAAGACCAATCTTAAGGATTTCATTCAAGTTTCAAGTCTCCATCTCCAATCTTTCTCAAGTTTATTTCCAAAGCTAAGATATGTGGGTTTCTTTCAGGGGTTCTTTTCACCCATGATACCCAAGCTCTCTTTACTCAAAAATTGCATGATTTAAAGTTAATTTATTCATGGGTCTTATCTATTATGAAAATCACTGCATACTATGTTGGTGTTTATGAAATTGTGACTGTTTTGCTATGTTTGGAGCTATGAATCAAAGATCTATTGAAAGGTTTGGTGAAGGGTTTTGATGTCTATTGCTTAAGGGTGTTACTAAGTATTTATTGAAGCTTCTATATTGAATTTACTAGCATGATTCACACTTGAAGTGCATGATTTTACAGTAGCACTACACACCTTCTAAGTGTTTAATAAAATGTCTGGATGTGGTTTCTTGAGGAATTGAAGGTCCAAAGCATGTCTTATGAGTTGAATGACTTTATGATGATGAAATGAATG